>PVJN01032490.1:0-24135 GCA_004026805.1 Lasiurus borealis | reverse complement strand
GTCACAGTGGTAGTAACCACAGCAGGTGAATGATTGTCACTCTTTCGGCTGCTATTGCTGTTACTACTTTCATCACTGCAGCTGGAAATCCTCATGTTATCACTGTCCCCACTCTCACTGGTACTGCTACTTTTTGACTCTCCTCCGTTCACTTTCTCTGGCTCACTGTATGAGATTGGTAGTGGATCATCAAATATAATTTGAACGTTTTATGGAGTCATTTTATTTTTCCTGTTTTTCCTCTTTGAACTGGTTGTAGCTACGGTATTATTTCTTTTACCATGGGAACCTGCCAAAGTTGTCCAGGTTGCAGATATACCTATAATAGTAGTTAGTGGGTTGTGGCACTTTGGAGGCTCTGTCAAGACTTCAGGCTCATCTTCAACTTTATGCTTTTCTTTTTCTTGAGCAGCTTGGAGTTCAAGGTTCTCTTTATTTTTCGCTTCAATTTCTTCTAGTTTTCTTCTTTGTTCTTCTTTTTTCTTTCTTCTCTTCGCTTTTCTCTTTTGGCAGCCAACGCCAGCCTCCGGCTTTCTTCTCTTAATGGAATGAGAGCTTGACTTTTTTATATTTTCGGTTTTCATTTCTATGCTACCCAAAATCTTTACTAGTTACAGAGACACAACTCAAAAAACTTTTTTCTGAAATCATTGTTTCTCAAATTGGGACTGAGGACTCCAGTTAAATATTTAAAGGATTCTAAATTGTTTTTGTTTTTCCTTTAAAAATTGTCCGAACAGCACTAGTCGGTTTGGCCCAATGAATAGAGCATCGGCCTGCGGACCAAAGGGTCCCGGGTTCAATTCCATTCAAGGGAGTATATTTTAGTTGCATGCTGGATCTCCAGCCCTAGTTGGGGAACATTCAGAAAACAACTAATCCATGTGACTTTCTCACATCGATATTTCTGTCTCTCCCTCACCCCTTAAAACAATAAAAGAGAGAAAAAGAAAAGAAAATGGGGTAGAAGAGAAGTGAATGGATTCAAGAAGTATTTAGAAAGTAAAATGAATGTAACTCAAATGGATATGATATGCTATGTGTGAGAGAGGACAATAAGGAATGACTCCCAGTTTCTGGCTTCAGCAAGTAAATGGATAGCAGTGTCTCCCTAAAACAATTTGAAGGGAGAAGCAGATTGGGAAGGCAAAGCAGAGAGATTATTTCAATTTGTTGCGTTTGAGGTGTCTTCTGATGCAAGGTGATTGAAGCCACAGAGATAAATCCAACCCCTTAGAGAAAATGTTTAGATTGAAAAACAAAGCTAAGGACAGAACTCAGAGGCACATCCACCTTTAGAGGGAGTGAAAGGATGGGGCATCTGAGCATCAGTGCATATGTCAGAGGAAGGAGACTCAGGAGCATACAGAATCACTAAAGGAAGAAAAATTTCAAGTATTTTAATTGCATTTTGTAAAAAGTTGAATTCCCTCCCCTCTTCCCCTTCAAAACTGGCACTAGTTTCACATCTTTAAGGTTCTTCATTGTCTTGTGGACAACCAAACAGGTAGGATAAACTGGAGCTTATATATTTTTTCCCTCATTTTGTACATTTTGTTTGGCAATGACATTTGCTGCAAAATAAAGTCTGAATTAGGGAAAGGAGGTTTATTTTAAAATCAGTAGATCTCTTTTTATTTCTGTTTTGATAATGTGAAAGCCTTGGTACAGAAGCTCCCAAGTGCTTTTTTACCATTTGTCATATTCTGTAACTTTTCAGCCTTTTGTTTTCACGTGTTTATGGTACAGATTTTGTGTTTGGGTCTGTACAGAGTGGGTGTAGTATAGAATAGAGAAGAATACAACATCATGACCTTAAGCCACATCAGTGGTATATAAGTTATGTAGTAATACTGATTTTTCTGGGCCCTGGAGGAACTTCAAAGTATCCTTTTGCCTAAAGCAATAGTGAAATTCATATCTAAAATAAGAACCAAAATAAATTTTACACTTTTACCTAGTCAGTAATCATAGGCTCTAGGCCACACAAGTCAAGGAAAAATTAATAGTGCAGCAAATAAAAGTTGTACTCAAGATTCCACTTTGTGTTTCAGAAATTGGTTTGCATTTAAATGTCTCAAATTTATACTTGTAGTTAGTTTTTTCATCTTTAACTTTTTATTACATTTTTCTTTTATAGGGTTTTTTTTTTTATGAGCCTGTTTTCCTCAAAATGAGTATTGGAATCACCTTCATAAGACCTTTTGCCAGAGTTTTGGTGCCATTTACCCTTACTAGGAAGAAAAGGGTTTTATATTCAACGATTCTGCAAAGATACATGTCTTCCAAAATACCAGCTGAATCCTATCCTAAAAAGGAAAATACATCACCTGAACAGCTGGAATTGGATGGGTGGAAAATTACAATGAAATCTAGTGTGCAAGAAGATGTTTCAACAGTCTCAAGTGCCAAGGATGAAGATCCTGTAGTTGCCACTAGGGAATTAATTGAGATGTGGAGATTGCTTGGCAGAGAAGTACCAGAACACATCAGTGAAGAAGAGCTCAAAATCATTATGGAATGTGATTCTAAATCATCGAAAAAAAAATATTTAAGATATTTATATGTTAGGGAGAAAATGAAGAAAGCTAAGCAAATAAAAAGGGAAATAAAAGCAGCAGCAAGGGAAAAAGCAATACAAGACCAGCTGCTGGAAACCACTAACCAAGATAAACAGAAAGACTTTCTATTTCTACGACTTTGGGATAGGAATATAGACATCGCAATGGGCTGGAAGGGTGCCCAAGCCATGCAGTTTGGACAACCTTTGGTTTTTGACATGGCTTATGATGATTATATGAAACCAAAAGAACTGAAGTATACTGTTTCTCAACTTCTAGAAAGTGAAGGATGGAACAGAAGAGATATTGATCCTTTCCATATTTATTTCTGCAATCTAAAACCTGATAGCCCTTTTCGTACAGAGTTAATTAAACGATATAGAGAAAAATGGAACAAGTTGCTTTTAACAACAACAGAAAAGTCTCACGTAGATTTATTTCCAAAGGATAGTATTATATATTTAACTGCAGATTCTCCCAATGTTATGACTTCCTTCAAGCATGACAAAATTTATATAGTGGGATCTTTTGTTGATAAGAATATGCAGCCAGGTGCATCCCTAGCCAAGGCAAAACGGCTAAAGCTGGCAACAGAATGCTTACCATTAGATAAATATTTACATTGGGACACTGGTACCAAAAATCTCACCATAGATCAAGTAACACGTATTTTGTTATGTCTGAAAAACACTGGTAGTTGGGAAGAGGCTCTGAAGTTTGTTCCTAAGAGAAAACATGCTGGTTATCTGGAGATTTCTCAACACTCTAAAGAACTTGTCAACAGAATGAAGAAGTCAAAGACTATTAATTCATTTCCAAAAGGCTTTCTAGATATACGCACACAGAAAAAGTGACTTGAAAGAGAAGTTTTTGATAGCTTAAGAAGTAAATGGATTGGAAATACAGTTTGTTTTGTTTCTTCCTGAGTGGAATTTACTTGCTCTTTAAAGAGTTGTCTTTACAAACTATCAAGTATTGTATCTTTCCCCAATTTATTAAATATCTGCAAACTTTGGAAATATATTTTGTTTGCATAAAAAGTGTGTTATTTTAAATATATATTTTATTGGTTCTTTACAGAGAGGAAGGGAGAGGGACAGAGAGTGAGAAACATCAATGAGAGAGAAACATCAAGCTGCTTCCCGCACACCCCTGCTGGGAATGTGCCTGCAACCAAGGTACATGCCTTTGCCTGGAATCAAACCTGGGACCATTCAGTCCGCAGGCCAATACCCTATGCACTGAGCCAAACCAGTAGGGCCATAAAAAGTTTTAGAAAGTAAAAAGAGTTGTCCAAGTTTGTTGAGCCCAAGTAAAACAATTGTATCATTGGTGTGGCTTTATGAATACATGCGTCTCACCCTCCATTTTCCTTCTTAAATGTTCTTTTAGCCATGAATTGGGAACTAGGGTGTGTGGCAGGAGGACCAGGCTGGCTGTCAGTCTGTTGGGATCCCCAGCTCAACCCCAGCTGCTCAAGGGCTCAGGCTGGCAGAAAAGAGGTTCCTGCTACTTCACCTCCATGTACATATGGCTGCTTGGGGCCTCAGGCTGGTGGGAAAGCAAGCACTGGTGACTTCATCTCTATGGACGTGAGTCAGGCTGGCTGATGGAACATGCTGTCCACTCAGGGTTTGCAGTACCGACGGAAGCTGTGGGCCTGCCTGCAACTTACCCATGCTGGTGCAGGAGGTGGCGATCAATCTGGGGACTGGTGAAAGAGCAGATGGCCCTAATCACAGGCTAGGCCTAAGGATCCTATCATGATTTTGTGTACTGGGCCTCTAGTAAATATATAAAATGTCAGATGGTAATAAATGGTACTAGTTTCTCTCCCTCCCTCTCTTTCCCTCCCTCTCTAAATCCATAAGAACTTATCCTTGAGTGAGGATTAGAAAAAAAAAACAACAGTATAAATACATGATTTCATATTAAAAAGTCTCATGTTTGTCTCTTTAAAAGTGAGAGTCTCCGTGATTAAATAACTTGTGAAGCTAACATCTGGGGAAGATAGAACACATCAATTACCTGCTCTACGTAAAATATTTTGCTGGGCACGTTTACATATACTATCATAAATGATGGACCGGGACTTCAAATCACCCAATCACCAAATCACCCTGCTTTTGTCATGAGACATAATTTCTCTACACTTGGCACCTGAGGAGTCATCCATCCACAAACACTGAGCATATATGAAATGCACATTACATAGTGCTGTGAAAAAGAAAATAATGGTTTCTGTTGGGAATAAGGTCTTTGTTGTCAAAGAACTTTTGAGCCATGAAGGGAAACCACCTTTTTTTTTTTAACACATACTAAATGAAGTATAAAGTTAACCAAACAATGCTATATAGAAGTCATCTCACTTGGTCCTCATAACTGCCCTTTGAGGTGACACTATTATTTCTATTTTACAGAAAAAGAAATGTAGCTCCTGTTGACAGTAAGAAACCCTCAAGATTTACTCAGCCAATAAGGAATAGATCAGGGTATTCAAAGCCAAGTTCTGACTCTTTAAGACTAGTTTCTGTAATACTATATTGTAGGACAAACCCAAAAACTACAGTTCCTTAGGCAAGGAATAAACCCTGTATAGTAAAATGGCAGTATAATAAAGAAAAAAATGGGAAGATTAGGCTGAAAATTTAGACTGGGGCCCAATATAACGCTTGGACTTCATTCTGCAACACTCAGGCAGAAATTACTACAGTCCCCACTTAATAAAGCAACTTTTGTTAACTTGATATAGAAATTGCAGCCTTTAGAAATAGTAGTTTTACCACCTGGCTACTGTGTCCTCGGACAAATTACTCTTTGGCTTCAACTCACAGTAAAGATAATTCTGCTTTGAACTCTCCTGGGGAGTCAACGAAATAATGTCTGACACAAGAGGGCGCTCAATAAACGCTAATTTCCCTCTCCAGTAGCGAAAAATACAGCCCTACTTTTTTTTTTTTCTTTGAGTAGGCAAGGCGATCCAGCAACACCAGAACGAAAGCCAGCTAGCTTAAGCTGCAACTACACCCCAGGCTGCAGAAACCTTACTTGATTCTACCAACGCCCCCAGGGTGATGCGCCCCCTCCCCTCACTTCTCTGAACCCTGAAAACTAACGCGGCGTCCAGTCAAAAGCCCGCACCAGTCTTCACAAGGGCCGCCCCACTTCCCCCGCCCCTCCTTCCGAGGCCGCTTGGCTACGAAGTCACCTGCAGTTCCGTTTTCACTCTCCGGGGCCGCTCTAGGCTGCCGCCCCGCCCGCGGCGCCGCATCTCCATGGTTACTGGGCGGGGCCGTGACGTCCTTGGCGTGGCTGCAGGGAGGCCGCGGCGGGGAAGATGGCGGACGGGAAGGCGGGAGAGGAGAAGCCGGAGAAGCCGCAGCGAGCTGGAGCCTCTGGAGGTGAACACAACCCCAGCGTCGCGGGCTGAGCGGGATGCTCTGGGTCTTTCTTTGAGCTCCCGGGGTGGAGGGCGGAGGGTGCGGCGAGAATGGGCGGACCTGGCGCTCACCCGGCCAGGTGCTGGGCCCAGATGAGCCCCGGGCACGCCCGGTGCGGCCCGCGAGGATCCGGGCCCGCACTACCTCCTTGACGGGTGAAAGTCGGCCCCAGTTCATCACTTCCTGGCCCCTCGGAGGCCCTGCCTCCGAGGAGAAGGGAGATGGGCACCCAAAAGGGTTACAACTCGGGTGGGAGCCGGCGCGGCGGTGCAGGAGGCGCCGCCGCCCCCGTGGGGACGCGCCTCACACAGAACACGGCCCCCCTGAGGGAGTCTCCCGGCGGCGCCGGAGCCGGCCGCACGCCAGGTCTCCGGCAGGGCCGCCTTCCCGGCTACACCTAGCGGGTGGCCTGCTGCTGTTCGCCGGGGCGGTGGGCGACCCGGGCCTTTCCTCTCTCTCATTTTCAGGCCAGACACTGACCCTGTAACGGGATGGGTGGAGGCGGCGGAGGGAGAGGGGAGACCTTTGTCTGCGGCGAGGCGAGGCTGCGGGCTGGAGGCAGGGTCGGGCTTGGTTGCCTGGCTCTGGAGTGTCTACCTTTTCTGAGTCAGACTGTCGCCAGCTGTCTGCGGGCCAGATGCTTAGGTGCCAAAATAGGCTAGTGTAACTCTTCCTGTATTTTGTTGCGATATAAACTCAGGCTATCTTTGTTTTGTCTCCTCCTCCCCGTACGGTTTAAGTCTTGTGCATGAAGGGAAGGAAACGTAATACCTCCAGCCACCCTTTGTCGTAACAAGGCAACTAATTGAACACGTGCGAGCTGATCGAAGTATCTTTAGAACGTTTTCAGTATTATTCTCTAACTCCCTCAAGTTCTTATTTCTGAAAGTATTTAACATGAGAAAATACCGGACATTAATAGCATTAGAAGGCAACTATTAAGGACTATTAATAGGATGTTTAATGTGAATGGCCTTGAAAAAAGTAATGTTCAGTTTACTGTGGACCCACAGTTTTCCTTTTTAAAAAATATGTACAGTGGTATTAGTTGAGCCATACTTCTCCCTTCCCTCTCTGGTTATTTACTACCTAATTAGGGACTTTTTTTTTTTCTTCAAAAATTATTTAAATTACATTTAAAAATTAATTATTTGAAGAAAAAAATCGTTAGCCTCCGGCCTTTAAACTGGCTTTTTTAACTCTCTTGACTGAAAGTATAGGAGATGTATTTAATATGCTGTCAAAGTATTAGCATAATTCCACTATATAATTTTTCTACCACTTCTTCAGTAGAGATAATTAGCTTTAGTATGAATATTGATGTTTCTGTTTTAGCATGTTTTGGGAGGAGTGGTAGGTGATATAAAATTATCTTTAATAATTTAAAATTATTGTGGTCTCCTTATAGATGACAGAATAAGTAGTAACTCTTAACTTCTACATAATTTGTCTCAGGTGTGCTTTCCTTTACAAAGAAAATAGTGCTGTTGTTGCACATAACTTTTTTTTTTTTTTAAGAGAAGGTACCATTTTATTTATTTATTTAATTGTGGGGGTTTTGTTGTTTTGAGGGAGAGGGAGAGACATCTATTCTTTGTCTCCCTCACACACACACACCCAACTGGGCATGAAACCTGCAACCTGGGCATGTGCCCTGCCTGAGTGGGAATCAAACCCACAACCTTTCTTTTGCTGTACGGACACGCTCCAGCCAACTGAGCCACACCAGGCAGAGCACATATAAACCATTTTTAAATGTTAGTTATTTTTTAAAAACATATTTGTATTGATTTCGGAGAGAAAGGGAGGAGATAAAACATCAATGCTTAGAGAAAATCATTGATCAGCTGCCTCCTGCACACCCTCCACTGAGGATCAAGCCCCCAACCCAAATATGTGCCCTGACCATTACCTCCTAGTTCTGTAGGTTGAGGCTCTACCATTGCACCACACCAGCTGGGTTAATGTCAGGTATTTATAATGAAGTTGTACAAAGAAATCATAGTTAAAATATTTAATAGAGTGGGTATTGCTAAATTGATCATTTTGTGGCCAGTAGCCACTGTTTTTGGAAATATTATGTTTATTTGAGGGGTTTATTTAGAGAATATTCTGATTTTTAATTCCTATTGAATAGTCCAATAAGTTGGAAGTATAAGTATTTTTTTGTGAGATTACTTTCATAGTTAACATGAATTTATGTGAATAAGAGAAGAAGAAAGATAATGCTAAGAGAGAGGTCTTGGGTAGATTATTTTTCTCCCTAAGGCTGACTTTGTATATCTCTTTGAAATAAAGAGAAATTTTAGAGACCTATTCGTATCAAATAATGGCCATTTCAGGATATTGTAGGTTATTTAAGATCTATCTAAGAAATTGAAATTTATTATGCCAGACACTAGGAGAGTTTTGAATACGTTCTCATTTAATCTGTTAGAGAGATGGCTGCATACCTTTTTTTTTTCAGGTGGCGAGCTACCAGTGTGTAAGTGGGTCATGAAGGATACCCCTAAACTTTCTTAATAGGACTTTTTTTTTAACGTAAGATGTACCTTTATGCCCTAAGGCACTCCTCTCCCCAACCATTCAATGGGGAAAAAATGTTTGTACAATGTGTAATTTAATTTCATATTAACTAATCAACACACATTCAGAGTGAATATAAACTAGATAAAATCCCTTTTATTAAAATATCCCTTGATAAAAAAATATAGTAGTTTGTTATAACTGTCCATGTTTTGTTATACATTTTTTTAAGTTGACTATATACTTATTCATCCTTTAAAATAGGTCACATTGCCAAAAATGTTCAAAATCTATGGTCATCCAAAATTTTGTTTTTCAGAGTCTCAAAATAGAAAACATCTCATTAAATACACTGAAAACAGCAGTTTTTATTAAAATTTCTAAATATTAAAATAGCACATGTTGTGTTTAAAGGAAGGCACTTAGTGGAATTAGGAATTGATGTTGATATTTAATGGTAGGTTTCAAACTTACATTAGGATGAAATAATGTTTTAATGAGCTCTCTATAATTGCAGAAATTACAATAATCACACTGATAATAACATAGATTTGGCTGTCATATTTACCTCTTACATCATTGCTTATTTCATTTTGCTATATTTCCTAGACATTTCATATATCTTACTGCATAATTATTAGAAGAGGGTTGCATGAAGAGAAAATGACAGTTCAATCCACAAAAAGTGTAATGAGTACTAATAGTGCACCCACCTTCCTTCACTCCTTTCTCCCCCTACCTTTTTATCAAAGAATGTTTTCTAAAGCTACCAAGTATTTACAGTTGCTTACAAAAAAAAATATGAGAATGAGCAAGGCTAGTTTTCTATATCCAAAAATAAGTTGCTGATCTGGAATCAGCCATGTGTGGAAATGACCTAATAGACATAATATGCTTTAATTTTCAGTGTGCATCTGAAATGTAGGTGATCTTAATAGTATTCTTCAGATGACAAAAATACAGATGTGGATATAATTGAGTTGCTGCCAGTTGATTACTTACTTAATGATAGTTTTCCCAGCTCCCCTTTTCATGCTACCTTTTTCTAGAGCAGTCTCTAGAAATCTTCCTATAGCATGATGCAATTGGACAGGTACTGTTGTGTTCCATGTATTAGCACGCTACTAGTTCAGCTAGTTATCATGCAATGTTATTAATATTATAGTAAGAATTATATTTTCACTATTTATGCTTTAATTTTTGAATATTTTTTGTTTCAAAAATATTTTCTGGATAACAGGATACCTAGAAATTAGGTAAAGATGTGTTTTAAAAGAACAGGAAATCTTGACTAATTATAACCCTTGAGTCACAACTCAAAGAGCAGTTATTCTACAATTTAGACTAAATGTTCTTTGCACTACTATTTGTTTTTATTTTCAGAATGTCTATGTATTACAATTTGAAGAGTTATCACTGTTTGGGTTTACTCTAAATATTACATATCATTAAAACTATAAATAGATGGGTGCTTGTCCTTGGGGGTGGGAGTCGCTGGGGAGTGGGGGGAGGAAGAAAGGAGATGTAATACTTTAAACAATAAAAAAACTATAAATAGAAAGAATAAAATTTAGCATAAACTATGTTAGTTATAAACTTATTTGAAATTTATTGGGGTGACATTGGTCAACATGAACATACAGGTTTCAGGTGTGAGTTTCTGTGTTACAGGGGATCTGTATATTGTACCATGTGCCCACAACCCAAAGTCAAATCTCCTGTCACCATATACTGGGACTCGCTTTTCCATCTCCCCCCCTTCCCTCTGGCAACCACCGCATACGTAATACTTTTTTTAAAAAAAATTCTAAATTGAGTTCTGCATTTTAGCTATTGAATAGTAATCTTTCTTCAGGTACTTTTGTAATTTCATATCTGAATAAGTAAATGGCACCTCTTGGGAAAAATCCCCAAACCTCAGCCTGTTTAATTTCTTTCCTACATTGTCATTACAACTCTCACCCCTTGTCCAAAGGAAATTAAGAGTTATTTTTCCTCTTAAAAAATCAGATGTTCTGTTCCAAGTGCTTATTAACTAGAGACTCTACAATTCCAAACGATATAGATTGAAATATACAGCTTCCCTTTTTTAATCAGTTACTTGTCAGTCTGTTTGTGTTTTCTTTCCTTCCTTCCCCTGCATTCAAGCTTTTTGTCCTGTTTTTTTTTTAACTACTGTCACGGCTATACCTTAGAGCATCTTCTATTTCTCCATAAATAAATCATCCTTTATAGCAGAATACATCCCATAGAGTGAACTGGTAAACTGGGGAAAGAAAATACGAATTTAATAATAGTCAACCTTCTGTCTTATCCCCCAATATGTTCTTAAATAAATAGCCTTGTATAACATACATGAAATATTTAAGATGTGAACTAATTTCATCGTTTATTAATGCAAACACAAGCAAAATTACTGAAAAACATCCTGTATGTATGCCTTCTGTTTGAAATTATAATTATCTCATCTGTCTTTCATGATTAAAATTAATGAATAAAACTAAGTATGATTGTTAAAAACTCTTAAAGGTAACTTAAAACAGATGATAACCACGCTTTCAGAGTAGAAGTACTCAAAAGGTAATAACCTTGTAGTCATCTTTAAAGTTCCTTTATAAGTAAAGATTATGTGAGATGTACATGAGGAACACATCACTCAATAAAGTTATTCCAGGCTTTAATATTGTAGTTCAGGTAATAATGGCTGTTTATAACTATAGTTCAGGTGATGTTTATAACTAGGTACTTTGTATAACTAATAGTACATTATTGAAGAATATTGGAACTTATTAGTCATATGTATGTGATGTGACTAATTGCTCACAAACTAGTTTGTGTAGAACAATTTACAGAGCTTAATTTCTAAACAAAATCTCACAAATAACCAGATTATTAAACAACTTATAGTGTTTAGTTGGAGTCTTTACTTTCTGTGAACTCTGTGTTTATAATTTTAAATTGCTCTGTATTTTATGCTAGTTAATTCATGGGACCCTTTTCTACTGCCACAATCTCAGTTCCTGTTATATACTCTAACAGTGGAAGAGACTGTTGGGTCAGTAGGTGACAACTGCAGAGGTGTCTTCCTTATAACGATGCTTTTTGAGGTTGCTGCTCCCATCAGTCTGCTCAGTAAAAATAGCTCATCTTGGTAAGTTGTTTCGACTTCACCAGGACCTGAAGAAGAAGCAGAAAAACCTGTGAAAACTAAGACTGTTTCTTCCAGTAATGGAGGGGAAAGTTCCAGTCGCAGCGCTGAGAAGCGATCAGCTGAAGAAGAAGCTGCAGACCTCCCAACAAAGCCTACAAAGATCTCCAAGTTTGGATTTGCCATAGGTAGTCAGACGACAAAGAAAGCCTCAGCCATATCCATCAAACTTGGATCAAATGTGAGTTGTTATTTTATATATAATATTCGTAATGGGTCTTAAGAATTTGTTTTGGAAACCTGTTTTCACTGAGTTAGGTAAATTAAGTATAAAAATGTACATGTAGTTATTTACGGAGTTATTAGCTCCATGTTCAAGAAAGAGCTGGATGAACTATATCTTAATAAAGCTTTTTTTAAAAAAAAGGTTTGTATTATAAGAAACAACTACAACTAATAAGCTTAGAATTTTTCTAAGTTGAGCAAAACCTCTTAAAATTTTTTCAGAAAGAATTTCAGCTTATTTTACATTTCTTTCGATTCTAGCAATATTAAATATATCTCTGGAAATCATTTTATCTTAAAAGGTTAATATTAGCAAAATACTCCTGATAAGAAGGAATAATTCCTGATTATCTTATTTTGGAGCTACATGAGGACCTTCATTGATATCCTGTAACAGTAGTTCCTTACAAATCAACTTTTTTTTTTTTTTAATGAATCTGTTACCTTTTTTTGTTTTGTTTTGTTTTTTGTTTACAGAGAGGAAGGGAGAGGGATAGAGAGTTAGAAACATCTATGAGAGAGAAACAGATCAGCTGCCTCCTGCACGCCCCCTACTGAGGATGTGCCTGCAAACAAGGTACATGCTCTTGACAGGAATCAAACCTGGGACCTTTCAGTCCGCAGGCCAACACTCTATCCACTGAGCCAAACCGGTTTCAACCAAACTAACCTTTGATCCCTTGTGGGGTTTTTTGCCCATGTGTTGTTCTTTTAAAATATATTTTTATTAATTTCCGAGAGAGGAAGATAGAAGGAGATAGAAATATCAGTGATGTTGGCGGGGGGCGGGGGGGAGACAAACACCAGTTATAAGAGTGAATCACTAATTAGCTGCCTCCTACACACCCCCACACTGGGGATCAAGCTTGAGACCTGGGCATGTGCCCTGACCGGGAATTGAACCATGACCTCCAAATTCATAGATCATTGCTCAACCACTGAGCCACACTGGGAGGACTTGAGCCCTTATTTTAATATGTAAACCATAAATCAATACTTATGAACTATGGAGTATCTGGAAAGTATTTGAAATATTACATTGAAGTATATGAGGCTTAGAGATTTGACTAAGTATTTTATATGGTTTATCCAAATAGTTGTTTTTTTGGGGGGGGTTGGGTTTTTTTTTTAGATCTCTTCTTTAAGAAGAAAAGTTACTTATATGTTGTATTGCTATTAGCTTTAGAAAATAATTACATTCTTGTGTAAGGAGAAAAATCCTAAAGTTGCTTTTGAGTTTATTCATGTCTTTTCTGTGAAAATTAATGCTCAGTTCCTAGATGCATATAGCCTTTTTCTGCATTAGCTGTTCATTAAAGATAAATACGATATGGATCAAGTTTCTACTATAAGTGTGAGCCATATTGCTAGTTTTAAAAGCTATCATTTCTCAGAACCCCCGCTTCCATCTCAAGACATTCAGCTTGTAACATCATTACTGACGACTAGTCTCCCTATCAGAACTGATTTTTTTTTTGCTTAATCGTGTGTTTTTTTAAGTTGCACAGACTTACCTGCATAAATATTTACTTTTTTTTTTTTTAATCCTCACCCCAGGATATATTTTTTAGAGTGAGTGGGAGGAAGAGGGAGATACAGAGAGAGAAACATCAAAGTGAAAGAGACATACCAATTGGTCACCTCCTGAATGCATCCCAATGGGAGGTAAAGGTTAGGGATTCTGCAACCAAGGCATGTACCCTTGACCAGAATCAAACCCAGGACCCTTTCAGTCCGAGGGCCGACTCTCTATCCACTGAGCCAAAATGTTTAAAGCAAAATTTACTTTTTTAAATAGTGATTAAACATGTATTCTAATGTACACTTCTTATACAGATGTTCCCCTTGATAACAAATTTTACTGTGGTTCAACACACCCCTTAAATCAGATATATAAATCCCTAATTCACATGAGTTAATAATTGCTGATCATATTAGATGGGACAGTTCATATTAGATGGGAGAGTTGTGTTTGAAAAAGCCTATTCAGTAAAATGTTTAATCTTTGGAAAAGAAAGACCTATTTTTATAAAAATTTCATGTAAAAGCAGTTTATATATGAAGCTATACAATTGTACTTGGAAAGTGTTTGGAAGGCAAATACGTGATAGAAAGCCCCCAAAATTAGACCATAGGATCAAATCATAAAGGGCTTGAATTCTATAATGTAACTTGGTTTTATTCTTTAGGTTCTAACAGAGTGATAGAACATTATAAAAAATATTGATCCTTAAATAGATTTGGGATTAGAAGATGAGGGAGAAGAGGCATGCGGCCTATCGCCGAAAATTTGACATGCTTGATTTGGAATGAATGGAGTTGACCAGGGAAGAATAGAGAAGGAAAGGTCACTAAGGACAGAATTTAGGATACCTGTCATTTTAGGGGGAACAGGAAGGAGGAAAGAGAATAAAAGGTCAGAGAATTCAGAAAATTACCAGTAAAAAACAGTGTCACAGAAGCCAAAGTAAGGGTGTTTTATTTTTAAATACATTTTTATTGATTTCAGAGAGGAAGAGGGACAGAGAACCATCAGTGATGAGAGAGAATCATTGATCAGCTGCCTCCTGCACACCCCTACTGGGGATAAAGCCCACAATCTGGGCATGTGCCCTGACAGGGAATCAAACCTTGACCTAGTTCATAGGTGGATGTTTAACTACTGAGCAACACCAGCCGGGCAAGGTAGAGGTGTTTTAAAAAAAGGAACTGGTGCCCGGCAACCGTGGCGCAGTGGTTGAGCCTTGACTTATGAGCCAGGTGGTCACAGTTCGATTCCCAGTGGGGGCACATGCCCAAGTTGTAGGCCCAATCCCCAGTGTTGGACATCCAGGAGGCAGCCAGTCAATGATTCCCTCTCATCATTGATGTTTCTATCTCTCTTTCTCCCTTCCTCTCTGAAATCAATAAAATCCATTTTAAAATAAAATAAAATGCAAAACAGGAACTGGTGATTAGAGTCAAAAGTAGCACACTTGTTATTGGTGATTATATAATAAGGGTCACCTGATTCTAGTTGAGTGCAGAATCACAGAGAATGGTAAGGGAGGAAGCCAAATTGCAGTGGGTTGAAGACTGAATGGGTGGTGAGAGGATTGGAGATAACTGAGGACAATTCACTTCAAACAGAAGAGATGCTATGAATGAAGCATGCTTATAGAGCAGGAAGCTAGCTAGTAGAAATTTGAGTCTTGGTGTCTTTCATGTTCCCAAGGATACATTGTACTTACTTTTAATGTTACAATGGGAAAGTATTACTGATAATTTTCTCTTATCTTAGCTAAATGATACTAAATTATAGGTCCTAACTAAGAAATCTTATAAGAGGGGAAAAATGAACAATAAAGTAAAAAGCTACCCATTGATAACCCACATTTTCAAAAAGAAATAATGGATTTGTCCAAAATTTTTTGAGTTTTTTACTACTTCTTTTAAAACAAAGTTTAATATTTGATGATAAATTATTTATATCATTAAACAAGCCTGTGTAAATGTTATGTCATACTCTTTAATATGTTTTTTCTTCAGAAACCTAAAGAAACTGTTCCAACTCTTGCTCCAAAAACCCTTTCAGTAGCAGCAGCTTTTAATGAAGATGAAGATGTAAGTTGATACCCAGTTTTATTTTACTTTCACCAATTCTTTAAAAAAGATGTTAGTGGGAGATTATAGGTTGTACTTATGGTACTAGTGAATTTCCTTTGCAACTCTGATCAATTTCTGTGTGTGAGAAATCTGGATGTTTCTATTATATTTGGTTGCAGAGTTATGTAAAATATTGTTAACTCTGGGGGGGAAGGAGCTTAATCATCAATAAATGCTTATTATGAATTAGAGGCCCAATGCAGGAAATTCATGTTGGGATGGGGGGGAATCCCTCATCCTGGCTTGTGCCCTCTCCCAATCTGGGACCCTTAGCTCCTAACTGTCCGACTGTTTGCTCCTTACCACTTGGTTCACCACTCCTTAATGCTGCCAAGGAGGCAGTCATTGTGCTCACCAGCTGTGAGCCCAGCTTCTGGCTGAGTGGTGCTCCTGCTGTGGGAGCACACTGACCACCAGGGTGTAGGTCCTGTGTTGAGTGTCTGCCCCCTGGTGGTCATTGCACCGTAAGAGTCACTGGGCTTTTATATAGATAGATAATGTATGTATGTAGCATCCAAAAACAAATTGAATACTGCTGCCTTTAATTTTTATAGCTGAAGTCTCCAGTGATGAGACATTTTAATAATACAAGTGATTCTCCATTTATCCCCATGAAGCAGCTATAGTGTCTTCTCCCTTTATCCCTATGAGAAATAACAAATAGTGCAGGTGATTCTGCCAGAATTTTCAATAAACTCATATTCCAGAGTAAGCATAAAATGCTTATCTGCTGTCTTAGGCAGTCCTCCTCCCTTGTCCCTCATAGGGTCCCTCTCTTACCATGCTGATGAATGATGATGGAATTTTAAGCATAATTTTGACTTTTCCTTATACTCTGACTTTAGAACCTAATCCTCATTTTAAGATGTGACCCCATTGAATAACAATTGAGTGTTACTGGATACATGAGTAATTGCTCTCAAAAGGAATCCGGATAAGAATTATACATTCAGAGAAGCACAAACACTGGGGTAGGAGTGATTTAGGAAGAATATATAAGAGAAGAAATATGAGTTGGGTATTGAAACATTAGGTAGGGTTTTGACAAACCAAGGGATACTTTTGTAAGCTAAGACGTCAATTTTCAAATCACGGTGGTAAATACTAAGCAGTTCTATTTGACTGTGCTGGACATATTTGTAGAGGAGTTTTGGACAAGGATAAATGTGAAATGCTTAGATCCCAGGTCAGTAGGTAAAGAATACTAGTCATCACTGTATTCTTCTTTAGACCTTTACTCATTCTACACATTAGAGTGCTTTCTATGTGCTAGGCACAGTGAGATTACAAATATAAATCAGACATGTTTCTCTAGGAACTCAGTCTTCTAGAGCAGAGACTTACACATAAAATAGTACAAAATAAAAATAAAAAAATACCTGGAGTTGAAGTGATGTGGAATTCAGGGAAAGAAAGAGGCTGGTAACTAGATGCCTGTAAAGACCAGTAGACTGGATTCTTCTTCTGTTCAGTTCTTAACAGTAGAAAGCCTGTGTTTTTGTGGGTTTTTAAATTTTCTTTATTGATTAGGTATTACATATGTGTTCTTATCCCCCCCATTGCCCTCCACCCCCAACTCAGGCCCTCATCCCCCTGTTGTCTGTGTCCATTGGTTAGGTTTATATGCATGCATACAAGTCCTTTGGTTGATCTCTCCCCCTTACCGCCACCCGCCTTTGCCTGCCCTCTGAAGTTTGAAGATCTGATGCATGCTTCTCTGTCTCTGGATCTGTTTTTATTCATCAGTTTATGTTGTTCATTATGTTCCATAAATGAATGAGATCATGTAATACTTTCTCTGACTGGCTTATTTCACTTAGCATAATGGTCTCCAGTTCCATTTAGGTTGTTGCAAATGGTAAGCATTCCTTTTTTACCGCAGCATAGTATTCCATTATGTAGATGTACCACAATTTTTTAATCCACTCATCTGCTGATGGGCACTTATGCTGTCTCCAAATCTTAGCTATGTTGAATTGTGCCTCTGTGAACATAGGGGTGCATATATCCTTTCTTATTAGTGTTTCTAGTTTCTTGGGATATAGTCCTAGAAATGGGATCACTGGGTCAAATGGGAGTTCCATTTTTAGTTTTTTGAGGAAACTCCATACTGTTCTCCACAATGGCTGTACCAGTCTGCATTCCCACCAGCAGTGCACGAGGGTTCCCTTTCCTCCGAATCCTTGCCAGCACTTGTGGTCTGTTGATTTGTTGATGATTGCCATTCTGACAGGTGTGAGAAGGTACTACATTATCTTTTGATTTGCATCTCTCAGATAATTAGTGACTTTGAGCATGTTTTCATATGTCTCTTGGCCTACTCTTGTCTTCTTTTGAAAAATACCTAGGACTGTTGCCCATTTTTTGATTGGGTTGTTTATCTTCCTTTTGTTAAAGTTGTAAGTTCCCTGTAAATGTTGGAGATTAAACCCTGATCGGTGATAACATGGGCAAATATGTTCTCCCATGCAGTGGGCCTTCTTGTTTGGTTGATGGTTTCTTTTGCTGTGAAAAAGTTTTTATTTTGATGTAGTCCTATTTATTTATTTTTTCTTTAGTTTCCATTGCCCTAGGAGTGTTATCAGTGAAGAAATTGCTTCTGCATATGTCTAAGATTTTGCTGCTTGTGGATTCCTTTAATATTTTTATGGTTTCGCATCTTATGTTTAAGTCCTTTATCCATTTTGAGTTTATTTTTGGGCATGGTGTAAGTTGGTGGTCTAGTTGCACTTTTTTGCATATATCTGTCCAATTTTCCCAACACCATTTATTGAAGAGACGGTCTTGACTCCATTGTATGTTTATACCTCCTTTGTCAAATATTAATTGAGCATAGTGGTTTGGTTTGATTTCTGGGTTCTCTATTCTATTCCATTGATCTTTATGTCTGTTCTTGTGCCAGTACCAGGCAGTTTTGAGAACAGTGGCTTTGTAATACAGCTTGAAATCTGGTATTGAGATCCCACCTACTTTATTCTTCTTTCTCAGGATTCCTGCAGCTATTAGGGATCTTTTTTTATTCCAGATGAATTTTTGGAAAGTTCGTTCTAGGTTTGTAAAATATGCCGTTGGTATTTTAATGGGAATAAATCACTTTAACTTTTTGGAGTTGTAGTTTTTAAAATAGATTT
Source organism: Lasiurus borealis (assembly GCA_004026805.1). Taxonomy (NCBI): domain Eukaryota; kingdom Metazoa; phylum Chordata; class Mammalia; order Chiroptera; family Vespertilionidae; genus Lasiurus; species Lasiurus borealis. The sequence goes on along the minus strand of PVJN01032490.1, from coordinate 5,399 downwards.
TTAAACTATTTTTCAGAGTTCTGGTGTTCTCTTGAAATGTTTCAGAAGCTACTGTGCTAGAAGTGATGATGCCTTGTTAAGGGCTCTGGTCTCCTGCCCTGTTTGCTTACAGCAATTATTATCTTTTTTTTTTTTTTTAGCAGCAATTTTTAAAAAATTTCTTTATTGATTAAGTTATTACCTATGTGTCCTTATCTTCCTTTACCCCCCTTCCCACTCATGCCCTCATCACTCTGTTGCCTGTGTCCATTTACTTAGAGCAATTCTTTTATCTGTTCGATGATTAGGAACCCAAGTGAGACTTTGTTGAAGAATATATGTATTTTATTGCCCCATTCTCCCCAGGAAGGTTTAAAAAGTACTAACATAGTATTTAATATTTTCTGTCATTTTGACATTCTTAACAGACTGTATTAGGACAATATAGGACGAAGAAAACAGCATGTGTAAAAGTGGAGAGGCTGGCATTTATAAGCAATACGTAGTAGTAGTAGTTGCTTTCTTTGTTTTGGGATATATAAATGTATTTTTTTAATTGATTTTTTTACAGAGAAGGAGAGGAATAGTGTGTTAGAAACATTGATGAGAGAAAAATATCAATCAATTGCCTCATGCACATCCCCTCCTGAGGATGTTGATTGGAATCGAAACTGGGATCTTCCAGTCCGCAAGCCGACGCTCTATCCACTGAACCAAACTAGTTTTGGCCAATATTTGTTTGTTCTTTAATTTTGTTGATTTTAGATAGAAAAGGAGATATAGAAACATCAATGATGAGAGAGAATCATTGACCAGCTGCCTGCATGCCCCCTAATGGGGATCAAGTCAGCAACCTGGGCATGTGCCCTTTGCGGGAATCAAACCTGGAACCCTTCAGTCCACAGGCCCATGCCCTATCCATTGAGGGCAGTAATTGCTTACTCTGAACACTTTCCAATTTGTGTTGTTTTCTTTTTTGAATACATAACAATTTGGATATCTTTTTATATAACTTTATTTTACCCTCCATATATTCCTGTAAATCATGTGGTACAGCATATTGGAGAAGTTAAGAAAAATAGCCGAAACCAGTTTGGTTCATTGGATAGAGTGTCGGCCTGCGGACTGAAGGGTCCCAGGTTCGATTCCGGTCAAGGTCATCTACCTTGGTTGCAGGCACATCCCCAATAGGGGTTGTGAAGGAGGCAGCTGATCAGTGTTCTCTCTCACCAATGTTTCTAATTCTCCCTCTCCCTTCCTGTCTGTAAAAAATCAGTAAAATATATTTTTTAAAAAATGCATTCCATCTAAAATCTATCTGGAGAGCATTTGAGATCTTACTCTCCTGTATATGTTATCAGTTTAGCTCAAATAAACTTATATAAAAAACATTTTCCCCATACCCTAAGTAAAATTGATTAGATTATACCAAAATTAAGAGTTTCTGTTTATTAATACTGACAATGTTTAATAATGAAAGTTGGAACAAGACATTCGCAAATGTCTAATATCAACAAAGAGAGGGCCCTGGCTGGTGTGGCTCAGTTGTCCTGTACACTAAAAAGTTACGGGATCGATTCCCAGTCAGGGTGCATATGGAAGGCAACCGATTGGTGTTGCTCACAGCAATATTTCTTTCTTCCCCCTTTTCCTCTCTCTCAATTAAAAAATATCAAAAAATAAGTAAAACCAACAAAGAGGGGAGCATTTGAGATTTGGTCCCCAGCACATGTCAGTTTGTCTCAAATAAACTCATAAAAATTCTAAAGTAAGTAAAAATAAAATCAACAAAGGACTAATATTTGAAACATAAGAAATCTTTATCTGGTTCTTTTTCTGTAGAAACATGGGTAAGTAACTTCAAATATATATCTGAGCCTGAAACATTGGACAAAGGGAATTCTTGTATCTCTTTAGAGTCTAATTTGGACAGTCTCTGGATCTTACTGTATATTTCATGGCATCAACATTTTTGAAGAGTTCAGGACAGTTATTTTATTGTTATTTTATTATTATTTGGATCATAATGATCAAAATACTATTTTGTAGCATGTCCTTTAGTTTGGATTTGTCTGGTGTTTTCTTTTAGCTGGCATACCACAGAAGTAGTAGTGCCAAGTTCTCGGTGCATCATATCAAGGAGTACATATTGTCAATATGTCCCATTACAGGCATCATTAATTTTGATCATTTGGTTAGAGTGATGTCTTCTAGAATTCTGTACTGTCAAATCACTGGTGTTTTTTTGTTGTTGTTGTTGTTTCTAATTAAAATTTACCTTATTGGAGATAATGGTTTGAGAAGTTATATAAACATTTGCTTTTTTTTTAATAAATCTTCATTGTTGAATGTATTGTATATGTCCCCTTTTTTCCTCCAGTCTGCCCTCACCCCTTACCCTCACTGCCTCATTGTCTGTGTCCATGGGTCATGCATATATGCATCCAAGGTTCTTGGTTGGTTACTTCCCACACACTCACCCTCCCTCGCCTTTCCTCCTAGATTCCTTACTCTGTTCCATCTGGTTATGATGCTATAATTGTCCCAGATTTGACCAATAGTGTTAACATCCATTAGTGATTCTTGCCAGAGTCAGTTATTACAATGTTTGCCAAATGATGACTTTTCTAATTCTTTCATCCTCTCAATGTTTATTGATTGTTACTGTTGAAATGTGAGGTTCAGGAGCAGATTCTTCTCATGGGTTCTTGTCCAACAAAGTTGAATTAGTGGACTAACAGATTTCTTTAATAAAAATGTAGACATTTATTAGAAGCATATACAAACTCCATCTGGGCAGCGGTGTCCCCAAAAGGGACCCTCTGGGGATAGGCCCCCAAATGGGAAAGACTTGTGCGCGCACACTCTCGCTCTCCCCCCGCCCCCTCCCTCTCTCTCTCTCTCTCTCTCTCTCTCTCTCTCTCTCTCTTATGGGAAAAAAATCTTAAGTGATCTGAAGCTACTGTGCATTCCTCATTGGTCATTCTGCTGCATAGTACTAGTATCAAAACTCAAAGCCCACTTGGTGCTCCCCTCCTTCTCTCGGGAGAGACCCTTATCTTCCAACATTCCTGTCCTTTGTGAAAATAAGTTTCCTTCCTGATATCCTGTGACTTTTCTTTATCCTCTGTGAATGTATGTCTTCCTTCCCCCTTATCCTGTGGCATTTTTCTGTCCAGTAAGATAAGCATTTTGGTGCCTTCAAGCCCCCATCTATACATTCCTCTCCCATGGAACGTCTCTCAGTTGTCCTGGCTGGGGATGTTTTATTGCCTCTATGGCTCTCTCAACTGCTCAGGTCAAGCTGCTTTTAATTGCTCAAGACAGAAATGCCTTCATCCTTTCTGGAACCCCTCCCTCCCCCCTTCCTGTCTGCCTAATTAAGCTGGCTAGCTAACCCTTATCACTCTAAAGAAGAGCTTTCCCTTATTTATATGTGTGGTAGGTTCATGGATTCTTACTTTATTTAGTTGGTTATGATGCTATAATTGTCCCAGATTTGACCAATAGAAACTCCTTTAATTTTAAGGACTCCCTTTAAAAGAAAATTTAAGCTCATCAGCAAAATTTATACTTATATCATTGTAACTTATCCATAACTATAGGAAAAAATAGTAAGCAAAGAATGTTCAAGATGCCTTTTAGTCAAGGAGACATTTTTGAGAAGGAACAATCCAGTAAAATGATTTAAGTCTGCTTTGGCACTCTATTGTTTTTGCTGTTTATTAGCTTTATGACTAGTTTACCTTGTTTATTTCACCTGCAGCGTGGGAATAATGATAATCATACCACCTTGTACAATTGTTATAGAATTTTAAAATGTGTATATTAAAGCATTTAACACAATATATAGTAGATATTAATAAATGGTTTTAATTCTAGAATATGTAGTTTTTACCAAAAGTTTTAATGCAAAACCATACTAGAAGATAATTTCTTTTTAAAATGTAGTTAAGATAAATAATTTCCTTCTTTTATCAAAATTTACAAAATTGAAAATGCTAAAGGATTTATATATAGAATTTTGTATATTGTAATTAAGTGAACTTAATACATCCATATGCAATCATCTCTATTAACTTCTGTTTTTCTTTTTTTTTCTCCAGAGCGAACCAGAGGAAATGCCTCCAGAAGCAAAGATGAGGATGAAGAATATTGGAAGGTATTATAATTTTTAATAAATATTGTGGAAAATTATGGTAAATTAAGAGCAAAAATAAATTTTCATAACCTTTTAGTATTCAGGCTTTTCTTGTGTGTTGAGCATCCAGTTTTGTTTTGTGAGTTAATCAGTGATCTTATGAATATCTTAAGAAAATTAACAATTTAAGACTTTTTTTAGATACAGGTAATATATATATATATATATATATATTTCAAATAAAAATAGTTATGAGCAATGTTCTGATTTAAAATTTATATTGAATTTTCTTTCTGGTATAAAAAGAGAATTGGCTTTGATTCATTTCATTTATGGTACCATTCTCACCAGTTAATCTTGATCATAAATACCCTTTTTTTCCATGGTCACTTAAATGTCAAAAACCAAAATAAAGTATTTTTCTTCATTGTTTCTGTTGTCATAGAAATAATGTTAATTTTAAATTAACATGATGTTCAGTTTCCTGTCTTTGTATGCATAAATGGATAATTCAGAAACTAGTAAGAAAGCTTAGATTTAAATTGACCCATACTATGTCCCCATTTCTATTTAATGTATGAACTTCCAAAGAACTAATTACTAAGTCCATAAAACAGATATTAGCCTTCAGATTTTCAGTCTTTGATTCAAATGGGATCAGTCCCAGTACCTTCATTTTATACTGGAATCTAAGGCATTGTAACCCAATCTAAACATATCTATCTAAACATATAAAATTAAATAAAATGACCTAAGTCTTTCTGTGTGTGGTACATCTTCATGTTTTTCTTATGTTTAATTTTATTGATTATTTACAGAGAGGAAGGGAGAGAGATAGAGAGTTAGAAACATCGATGAGAGAGAAACATCTATCAGCTACCTCCTGTACACCCCCTACTGGGGATGTGCCCACAACCAAGGTACATGCCCTTGACCGGAATCAAACCTGGGACCCTTTGTGAGGGCTTCTGATATATAGCCTATATTCATAAGTGCTAAACAAATGTGTTTTGAATGATTAAAAATATGGCCCAAAAGGCTTTGTATAACATTTTGAATAAATTTCTTTTCTTTTAACACAGGGATACACCAACATCAGCAGGACCAAACTCCTTTAATAAAGGAAAGCATGGGTTTTCTGATAACCAGAAGCTATGGGAGCGAAATATAAAATCTCATCTTGGAAATGTCCATGACCAAGACAATTAAAAGATACGTTTTGAAATTGGGGTATGGGGTGGGTGTAAAGTTAAAAGGAACAGTTTCCTTTTTAAAGAAT
>PVJN01032489.1:0-24115 GCA_004026805.1 Lasiurus borealis | reverse complement strand
ATTTATAAAAATATTTATTACTATGAGCAGCATAACTTGTATCCAATGTAAGTTCACTGTAAGTCATGATATGTCTTGGGTTGGACATTTTGAGGGCTGTCCTATACCTCCAGAGAGATTCTCACCTACTTCATCCACAGACTCTTTGCCAATGGGAAGTTTATTACCACCTCTCTTGTATCTTAATAATGTCTCTTAAGAAATTCTGCCTTCTGTTTAAGCATACTTACAGATGATATGAACTGACAAGGTGTCAAATTTTTCTCTTCATTTCAGTGGATGGTCGGACACTGAAATGGACTGGGAATTCCAGATTCAACATTTAAATCAAATTCCAGAGGTTAGGTTGTTGAAAACTTTTCATGCCTACTTTGAACAAACTCTGTTCTTAATATCAAGCTGACCTCAGAACTGGCCAAACTACTAAGGCTTTTATGCTGGATGCAAAGACTGGGATTTAACTTGTATGATTTGGCCTCAGTATATATTCCTAAGCTGGTCTAAAATTTGAGTAATTCCTGGGGATGGACAAATATCTTTTTCTTAAAAATTACTTTGGTATTAGATTACCATGAAATCCCTTTCCCCCGCTGTATTAGGGGAAAAGAGAATTATGATAATTTTCCTTTAATAGCTATTGATAAGCATAGGGCGTGAAATAAAATTGAGACCATAACTGACATGTAACTCTTTTGTTAATGAGCACAAAAGCCATTGCATTGTCAAATCTAGGTAAATTATGAGAAGACAGTATATAGATTTTTATTTTTTATTATTTTTAAAATATATTTTATTGATTTTTTTTTTGTAGAGAGGAAAGGAGAAGGATAGAGAATTAGAAACATCGATGAGAGAGAGAGACATTGATCAGCCGCCTCCTGCATGCCCCACACTGGGATGTGCCCACAACCAGGATACATGCCCTTGACTGGAATCGAACCCGGGACCTTTCAGTCCCCAGCACTCTTATACATTCTCCATTTTATGTATTTGCACATAGGAAGAGATGAAAAAATTTATTCATATTAGGACTAGCAGAATTATTTATGCCAAGTCTTGCTGAATAAAATCAAATGTGAAACCTTTTGTGGAATGTCAACCAATCAGTATGTGAGATAGAGTCTTATGTAGTGAACTATATTCCATAAACATTATATAATATAGGAGCTGGGACCATAATTTATGACTGGGATTAATTATATTGAATACTTACTATGTGATGACAGAGCAAAAAGTTTGAAATAAAGGTTGTTCTGGAAAAATCAAGACAAAAGATTATCACATACTGGAGAGATCACCTATCATATCTTCATAAATTCTTCTTTTACTATATTAATTATGTATTAAAACTGAGTCTAAATTTTGACCTTTGTTTCTTTTTCTTTAATTGGAAAAAACAGTGAATTTAGAGTACTTAAATGAATTCTAGAAATTGATCAAGCATTGAGTTACATTGATGGGGAAGCTAGCATATTATTAAAAATTCTTAGAAGTCACTTTTATTTTAGTAATACTTAAAGGACTTGCGAGTAGACTTCAGAATATAATTACTGAATTTATTTGAAATTCATTTCCAAAAAACACAATAAAACACCAGTTCTTCATAATTTTTTTTATGGGTTGCCCTGACATAGAGGTACATGAAAAGGAAGAGGAGGGAAGTCAGTATTCATGTCTAGCCTGGAAAAATTTCAAGTTTTCTCAAATATTTAAATAAATTACCATTAATAAGAATATTCTAGGGGGAGAAACCAAGATGGCACCATAGGTGAACACCTAAACTGCTGTCTCATACAACAATTTCTAAACTACAATGAAAAGACAGAATGGACATCATCCAAAACCATAGAAAAGTTGGCTGTGTGGAAGGAAAGAGAGGGGCTCACAGAGACTAAGAGGAGCTGCAAAAAGCTGAGGTATGGAAATGCGTATGTGGAGAGAGTGGGCAGTGGAGTTCTTGGCTGGCTTCCTCTGGCAGGACGGAGACGGATACTCCCAACTGCACTGAACGCCTTATCCTACGGCACTGAACCCCAGTTCCAGGCTAGACTCATACATGAAAAGGTTGGAGTGCACAGAAATTTTGGGAAGCTGCAAAAGGGCAAAGGTCTGGGGGTGCACACACCACTCCGTGCAGAAGATAGACTGCTAATTGTGCCTCTGGCTTTCTCTAGTGTGTGGGAGACAGAGCCTCCCAACTGCGCCACTTCTAACTGCACTGAACCCGAGTTTCTGGGGAGACTATAGGGACCCAGACTCCTAGAGCATGAGGGGACCGGAAAGGCAGAGGTCTAGAGGCACCCTCGTGCACACGTGCACACAGAGAGGGCTGCAGCAATCACTGAGAGACACTTGAGACCCAGAGGCCGCATAGGGTGGGCTGACTGGAAGTCAAGGAAGTCTTCTAAGCCCTGAGACTCCACCCCATCCAAGCTCAACAGAGAGGTTTTTGCAGTTTTGCAAGTCTTGTATCATAAGGCTGACTCCAACACAGAAGTTCTCCCAGCATAGTGAAACTGTGGAGACAAAGGAACAGATCACAAATGAAAGAAATGGAGGAAAACAAATGACTGAATAAAGAGTTCAAAACCATGGTTATAAGCTTCTTCAAGAATTTCATAGAAAAGATGAATAAATTTAGTGATACCCAAGAAGAGATGAAAAAGGACCAATTAGAAATTAAATATACACTAACTTAAATAAAAAATATTATACAAAGACCTAACAGCAGACTAGAGGAATGCAAGAATCAAGTCAAAGATTTCAAATACAAAAAAGCAGAAAACACTTAATTGGAAAAGCAAGAAGATAAAAGAATCCAAAAATGTGAAGATAGTATAAGGAGCCTCTGGGACAACTTCATGCATACCAATATCAGAATTATGGGGGTGCCAGAAGAAGAGAGAGAGCAAGATACTGAAAAGCTATTTGAAGAAATAATGACTGAAAACTTCCCACATCTAGCAAAAGAAATAGACTTAAAAGTCCAGGAAGCACACAGAACCCCAAATAAAAGGAATCCAAAGAGGGCCACACCAGACACATCATAATTAAAATGCCAAGGGCAAAAGACAAAGAGATAATATTAAAAGCAGCAAGAGAAAAACAGTTAATTACCTACAAGGGAACACCCATACTATTGTCAGCTGATTTCTCAACACAAACTTTGCAGACCAGATGGGAGTAGCAAGAAATATTCAAAGTGATGAATAGCAAGAATCTACAACCAAGTTTATTCTACCCAGCAAAGCTATCATTCAGAATTGAAAGGCAGATAAAGAGCTTCACAGATAAAAAAAAGCTGAAGGAGTTCATCAGCACCAAACCAGTATTACATGAAATGCTGAAAGGTACTCTTTAAGAAGAGAAAGAAGAAAAAGGTAAAGATAAAAATTAGGAACAACAAATATATATCTATCAACAAGTGAATCTAAAAATCAAGTGAATTAAAAATCTGACAAACAGAATAAACTGGTGAATATAATAGAATCATGAGCATAGAAAAAAGTGGGTTGAAAATTCTCAGGGGGTAAGGGGTAAGTGAGGGTGCAGGGAGAGACTGGACAATAATCATACAGCTATGGATGAGGACAATGTGGCAGGAGGTAAGGATAGAGGGATGGGTGGGAGCTTGGTGGAGGGGAGTTATGGGGGGGAAAGAGAAACAAATGTAATAATCTGAATAATAAAGATTTATTAAATTAAAATTAAGAATATTCTAGAGAAATTTTATAAAATAAGTCTGTTGGAAATGTGGTCTTTTAAAAAAAATTAGAGACAAGAATTCTTTTCCTAGTTTAAATAGTTGGGATTGTTTTTGACACCCTCTGTTCTTTAACATTTAATCCCATAAAAAATGGAAAAATTATGCAATACCATTTTATTCTCAAGAAAAAATACCTATATCTACCTAAATGGTAGGCATATACATAAAAGCTATTCTTTTGTAGGACTACACTAATACGAGTATATTGTCTTTGAGTGTAAGGAAGACAAATCTTCAATGCCTTTCACAATAGTTGTTTCAGGCTAGGTACTCAATAAATATTGGTTTAATGAAGAGAAGAAAAAACCAAATGAATGGCCAATTTGAATAATAGACACATATTTTGCTTTGTAAAGGAACAGAAAATTATGATTGAAAATGACATCTGCCTGAAAGCCCTTTACAAACTATCTTCCAAAGTCTTATAAAATGGTTCAAAAAATAAAAATGTAGTAAAAAATGCAATCCAAATGTTACTCTTATAAAAAATATACTGCAGATTCTTGGAGAATTCCCAAGATAATATAAATTGACAAATCTGGAGTGATAAGAACACTCTATGAATCTAAACTAGCTGTATTTTGCCTAGTGTAACAAAACAAACCCCACATACCTGGAATAATGGAGGACATCTCCCTTTCTTACTAGTCTCAGATTTAGTCACAGGTGGTAAATCAGCTAGAAAATCAGGCAAGTGATTCTCAGACTCAGGCTTTGGGAGGAACATGATACTATTCTACTCCTATTTGTTCTCCATATTAAAAAACAATAAGCTCATGAAGATGCCAAGTCTCCCCAGAAGATGTCAAATCTCCAGAAGACTACCAGAAAGCCTGCTAATCAATCAAAACCATATTTATTAGGCCTAATACAATAAAAGAGAATTCTACCTTTATTGTCTTAAAAGAATCTCAGAAGAGACAGGTCAGGGAAGGATATTTATAGGGTGTAAGTATATGGGGTCAAGTGGATTAAAGTTGGTTTTTCAAGGAGGGGAACATATTGGTATTGAGCAAAGTTCATGACATAATAATAGTTTAGGACTGTGAATGCAATGGAGAATCTTGAGTGAGTCTTAAGCAAGCTGTTTGGCTAGATTTCAGTTTGCCTTAATTTACTGAAAGAAGCAGTGAAATTGTTTATTGATTTATATCCCTATATTTCTCTAATAATACCCTGGAATAAATAGTTAATTCATGTTGATAGAGGTGGCCTGATTTCTCCATCCTGGGAGTTAAGTTCTGTAAATGCAAGTGGTCTCAGATCTCACAGGTTAGGGAGCAGGGAGAGAAGAGTAAGTCATCACTACATCTTGGGACATTTCAAACCTATGTGAACAGGGTAGAAATAAGAAAAAAGCTTAGTTTTAGCATGTATGCAATGTTTTATACATGTGCAAAGTCTATTAAGAATATAAGACATCTAGGGAGTAGGATTTGGAGATAATTGCATGTAGGCTTAGTTGTGCTATAGAGGCCTCAAATATACTGGGAATTGGATTAGAAACGGCACATGTTAACCTACTCCTCACAGCAAGTCTCAGATGGAATTTTGACTGGAATCCAACTGAAGAATAAGCAGAGCCAAGGAGCTGCTATTTCCCTAGTCTTTTGGAAACACCAGGTCTTTATAGGGATCTCCTTTCTGGAGGGTAAGAACACAGAACAAAACTTAACATAGGGCCAATAGAAATACAAGAGGAGTGTGGAGAAAGGACACCATTTGCAGCATACCGCTCAAAATGATTTACCTTGGAAGTCAGAGAAACGTTTTATATGCTCTTTGGCATCCTTGGTAGGGTACACAATGACCTGACCACTATGAAAAGGAGCAGAAAATTATAGGTATTGAGTTCAGATAAAAGGGAAAAAGCATAAGTAAAGAGACATGAAGTTAAGATAAAGGGGAAAGGAGAAGAAAACTAAGATTAATAGTCTAATAACAATTTTTTTACAAGTTGAACTTGTTGGAGAATAAACAAAGTTTTGAGTTACAGGATTTGAGACTTTAGAAGCAATTTTTGTTTTAAATATGTCAGAGCAGAGAAAGAGTGCTGCTGTTTCAAACACCGCAACTAACAAGATAGTGTACAATGGAATTGTTGGAAACAAGGGTATAACTTTGGGGAAGAAAATTAATGATTAAAAATTACATTTTGCCGAAATCGGTTTGGCTCAGTGGATAGAGCGTTAGCCTGCGGAATGAAGGGTCCCAGGTTCGATTCCGGTCAAGGTCATGTACATTGGTTGCGGGCACATCCCCAGTGGGCAGCGTGCAGGAGGCGGCTGATCGATGTCTCTCTCTCATCGATGTTTCTAGCTTTCTATGAAAAGAAAATCAATAAAATATATTTTTAAAAAATTACATTTTTTTGTCACCAGTTTTTGAATTACCACAGTCACATGAAAACCACATTTTATCATCCTTTACATTCATAAAAGCATTGAGAAATTTAAAAACCAGGTTTTTTATTAAATAAAGAACTTAATAGCAATAAGATTATTATTTTTTTACACTTAGTAATGGAAAACAAAACAGAAAACAGTATCAGCAACACTGGAGTATAATTAGAAAATAGTCCTCAGATTAGCTCTCTGGGTCATAAGTGTTCTGTAGCCTCTAGCTTCTCTCTCCAGCAAAGTGAAGGTTTGTACAACATAGTAGGTGAGTGACTTCACAGTTTTTTTAAAAAAATTAAAGCTAATTCTGTTTTAAAAATGAGTCTCATATTTCTGGCTTCATGTCTTTTCTTTCTCAAAATGAGAGCTCTATAGTTTCCAATTTAGATAAATGTAAGAAGTCCTGCCATAAATTTCAGGAAAGTAATTGAAAGAACTAATTAACATAAATTTAAATTATTATAATTTCATAAACATAATTACAAGATTTAAGAGAAAGTTTCTGGATAAGAAATGAGGCTGCCTTGTATTCATAATGAAATAAACAACAATAAGAAAGCAAAAACTAGTGGGGGGGGGGGGAGGCGAAAATCCACAGCAACAATCAAAACCAGAAAGGGACAAAACTCAGTCTTCAAAGAATTACATTTAAAGAAAGAAACATGATTCTGGAATGGCAGGCATTCAAAACCCACAACACTCCCCAGGAGCCATACCAATGAATCCACAAAATCCTAAGAATTCTGTCTAATATTCTGCAATTGGGAGGAAAGTGAGCTGATGGGTTAGCTTGAGGTTTAATTGCTAAGTTTTTAAATGAGAAATAGCAACCCAATTTTACTATGTTATATTTTATTGCAGGTTTCTTTCCTTTGTGGCCATATATTATCTAGAAAACAGTTTTATTTTGGTATACCTTCTAATATAAACCACTAGCATGTGCAGATTGTTAATTATTACCTAATATTAATCTGTGTTTTGAATAATAAAGAGCAAAAGGCTAATATTTCCTACAAATCAATTGAGAGTGCTGGTTCATGCTGGATTCTAGGAGACACTTATCTTCCTCTAAATTATTTATTCCCAAATAGGAGTGTCACTTCTGGAGATTTAAGAAACACAGATATTGCTTACTTTTCTTCTTTCCTCCTATCAACTGGAGCTGGGAATGCTACATATACATAGCTTAAAATTTTTTCACAAATGATTCTGATATGTATATATACCCTGTTAAGCATTCCTTTAAAATGATATTGTTCTATGAACAAGAGGAGTCTACTATATAGGACTATATGTCCAAAAAAGACATACAATGGCCAAGTAAATGAAAAGATGCTCAGCTTTACCAATTATTAAGGAAATGTAACTCAAAACCTCAATGGGATACTACCACACATGACTGTTACTAAAAACAAGAAATAAAAAGAGTTGGTGAGGATGTGGAGAGAAAAGAGCCCTTGTGCACAATTGATTGGAGTATAAATTGGTGCAGTCACTATAGAAACAATATGGAGGTCCCTCAAAAATTAAAAAATAGAACTACTGTATGAAACTGCAATCCTACTTTTGGGCACTTATTTTAAGAAAATGAAATCATTAACTCTAAAGAGTTACCTGCGCTTCCAAGTACATAGTAGCATTATTTATAACTAGAGGCCCATTGTGTGAAATTCATACATGGGGAGTGTGTCCCTCAGCCCAGCCTACACCCTTTCCAATCTGGGACCCCTTGAGGGATGTCCAACTGCCTGTTTAGGATCGGGCCTAAATGGGCAGTTGGACATCCCTGTCACAATCCAGGACTGCTGGCTCCCAACTGTTCACCTGCCTTCCTTCCTGATTTCCCCTAACCGCTTCTGCCTGCCAGCCTGATCATCCCCTAACCACTCCCCTGCCAGCCTGATTGATGCCTAACTGCTTCCTTACCAAACTTTTTGCCCCTAACTGCCCTCCCCTGCTGGCCTGGTCTCCCTTAACTGCTCTCCCTTGCAGGCCTGGTCTCCCACAACTTCTCTCCTCTGACAGCCTGGTCACCCCTAACTTCCCTTCCTTATAATCCTGATCACCTCCTACTGCTATCCTTTGCAGGCCTGGGTCCCTCCCAACTGCCCTTCCCTGCAGGCCTGGTCACCCCCTCCTCTGTCAGCGCAGTCACCCCTAACTGCCCTCTCTTGCAGGTTTGATCTCCCCCCTCTGAGAAGATCAATAAACACTAAGGGTGTAATATATAACATGATGACTGGAGCTGACACTGATATATACTCTATAGAAAAGTTACTAAGAGAGTAAATTTTAAGAGTTCTCATCCTAAAAAGAAATTTTTTTCTTTTTTTATTGTATTTATATAAGAAGATGAATGTTAGCTGTGCCTATTGTGGTTAATCAAACCATCATATTGTATGCCTTAAACTTATACAGTGATCTATGTCAATTATTTCTCAATAAAAGTGAAAAAATAAAATAATTATTCCATGGTTAAATAAGTTTGGGTTAAACAGTGTGAAAAAGGTTCATTTTTTTCCCCCAGAATTATGTGCATATTTTAATATACTAATATGATTGTGAAATTTCAAAGAGGTGTATTTTATAAAGAAAGCCTGGAAACAATGAACTATAGGGCTATGCTGGCTTCTTTATAAAAAAATATTTCAATGCAGTCAAAGATCTTATCCTCAGGTTCAGCAGAAATATTGTAATCTATGAAATCTGGCTACAATATGCCAGTCACATTACATCAGAATAGCAAATGAAAAGTCACTTCGTGATTTTGCTAAAGAAAAGTTGCAAGGAGGTATACATTATTATTTTTAGTGCACATTTGTTTGTTGTTTGGTAGCCCACTATTCCTTTCAGTTTGCAGTAGAACTTGAAATTTCTTGTGGGGAATAACTATCATATGTAGCTCAATGTCAATGGTTTCCAGTTATCCCCTCCTACTATAATAGCCAAAGGGAGTCTGATACTTATATTTGCCCTGTGTATATTCAGTATGTGGGCATGAGACCCAATTAGGCACTTATCCCCAGGACTTTAGAAGAGGTAGGGGACAGCTACAGTTCAGATTACCTCAGATACTAGTTTACTCTCCAAAGCTTCTAAAAAATGTATGGATTAACAAGCACATTCAAGTGGAAGCTTATATTTGTTTTCAATTTTAACTCTAATATTTTCTTTGTCAAGAACCAATTTTCCCTCCCAGATATTTAGTGTTTATTTCTTTTAACTAACCTTGAAAGACTGACATAACACTTTGACTAAGCTTGAGTCACCTTTGAATAAGAGCATTATTAGTAGAATTATTCACAATTACTTTTTTGAGATGAGGGGCTGGTTTTATATTGATGTCATGAAAGCAATTGGGAAAGTTGAGTGATTCCCCAGGGGCACATGTGGTCCTTCTCCCTTGTCAGTCCCCAGTTTGAAATCAGAGACAACATAATCAATGGTTGAAAAAGTACACTCAATGTGTAAAAAGAGAATATTTAAACACTGAATGTTTTTCCAGAAGTTTATTTATGCAGCAAACATTTGTCAAGCACTTATATATATGCTAGAAGGATTTTTAAAAGTAATCTATCTGACTCATTTAATTTCCAGGTAAGAAATTACACCGCAAGAGATGAAATATTCTCTGTAAATTGGCAAAGCTGGTTAGTGAAGAGCCAAGACTGAAACTCAGATGACCCTGCTGCCTGATTCCAGTGTTCCCATTGGGATCTCCATGCAAGGCTGCTCTGAAGAGTGTGCTGTCCTCAGTGTGCAGTGAAAGCAATGGGGAAGCAGTGACCGAATGGATGAAAAGAAGGACTTGCCGGTGAGGGCTATCGTACATTCCCCTGAACTATTAAATCTCTTCTTTGGAAAGTTTATGATCAATATTATGGTCCATCTCTGGGAATCTGTCTCGTAGCAGGTATCTGGTTAGATTGTATCCAAATTTGAAAACAAGAGCATTGATCTTGGCTCAGGAGTGCATACCCTGATCTCCCACTTTAAGATTCTCCCTGAGTCTATTTGTAAAAGAAGCCATTAAGCCAAAAATGCAGGAGGATGCTCTCTGGGCAAAACCCATGTGGCCAGACTGCCTGTGTTCAAATTCAGATTCTGTCACTTACCGGTTAATATAACTATGAGCATATTACTTTACTCCTTGTGCTTCAGTGTCGGTTGTAAAATGAGGATAATGAAAATGTCCAATTTGACTTTTCTGAGGATTAATGAGTAATAACAACTAACCTTTTAGTATAATGTAAGTGTTGGCTCTTACTATTACTTGATGCTACTAAAATCTCTTCAAGCTGAAAAATATTTATAATTTAGTGCTATACAAACATGTTAGAAGTATTGGCTACAATCTAAAAAAAGGCATAAAAACACACATGCAAAGTGGGACTGTCAATTTAGTTGTACTTAAGTCATCTTTCCCGAGTGTCTATTACGTAGCTGGCATGGCTCTAAACAGATTAGGTGTTTTTTTGCCTAGAGTTGGGAAGAACTACTTAAGTAACATTGTCTTTTGATTAATGATGCTCCATGTTTGCCTTTATTTTCACTGTTAAAAAGATATGTGCAAGAACAGAAATATGGAAAACTAGATCTGTGTTCTCAAATCCAAACAGAAATACCAAGAACATATTCAAGTGAAGAAAGAGACCAATAACTTCTCGGGGAATCTGGGAAGGCATCTTATGATAGGTTGTCTTTCTTACACAAATTACCTTCCCTTTCCATGGAAAAAATGAGACTGATGCAGCTATCTGACGCAGATTGGGTTTTCAGAGCATGTAAGTTGTCTTGGATAGCATGACGCAAACATAAATTCTGCCTGAATTCCATTCCCTAATCTGGATTAGAAGTCAGTCACTGTTGAATAGCATGATCTTCTCAGCTCTGTGTTAGTCTCTGCTGGCTGAGTTGGCACATTTAACCATGTGAATGAAAATTAGATTGTACCAGGGATGTGGAATGGTTACCAGGATTGCCACAGGCAGTTTTTCCTTTGGTAACAATGGGCTGCTGATTTATTAGGCTTTCTTTAAGTGGAAGATTATTTTTGTTGCAATTTTAGCTCTAATAATTTCTAGGTCTAGAACCAATTGTCCCTCCCAGATGTTTAGTGTTTTTTTTTTTTTTTTAAGTAACCTTGAAAGACTCCGACATAACACTTTGACTAAGCTTGAGTCACGAGACTGTGGTGCCACCCTACTCTAAGTTTTTCTTGCCCCTAAGGCTATTGGCAGCAGTCTTTCTGATATGAATACCATTTATAATTTGCCTACGCTTTTAATAAAACATTTTTTGTTGGAATCAGCATTGCTCCTTCCAAGTTGCTGCTTGCCTAATAAGTCAATGCCCATAAGTGCCACCATATGAGCAAATCTCTTGCAAAATTTCTGCCTCTGGTTTTGTTCACAGATGTTGATGAAGAGATGTTCTTCCTAAAAGCTCAGGTTATTCAGGCTCAGCTGCATATTTACCCAAGTTGAAGCTTGTTTTAGAAAAATATTTTATAGGTACTTTCAGCAAATACTGGGAAAAAATGTTTATGTAAATAAAAATGATGAGATGGTTTTATTTAAAAGAAATCAGACACATTTTTCTTGAATAATATCTCTACCCTCTTCCCATCTTTTAATAAACTAAATATATTTTATTGATTTTAGAGAGGAATGGAGAGAGAGATAGAAACATCAGTGATGAAAGAGAATCATTAACTGCTTCCTTCATGACCCCATGGGGATTGAGCCTATAACCTGGGCATGTGCCCTGACCAAGAATTGAACCCTGACTTCTAGCTCATAGGTCAATGCTGAACCACAGCCATACCAGCTAGGCCTTTCTTCCAGTTTTGGAACAACACTGCTTCTACCATCATGATCCTTTTAACACCAGGAATATCTTCTGAGAAATGCGATTTTGTTGTTGTATAAACATCATAGAATGCACTTATGCAAACTTAGCAGGCATTGCCTACTAAACACATAAGCTTTGTGGTATAGTCTAGAGTTCCTAGGCTACAAACATGTACATGTTGCGTGTGCTGTACAAAATAGCACAAGATTACCTCAAAGCACAAGAGAAAATAATGCATTCAAGAGTTGTAATAAAAAAGAAATAACTGACTGCTCTGGCATAACATAGCATACTATTTTACAGAAAATGTTTTTTTTAATAAGTAAAAAAATATACTCTAAAATAATGATTAAAAGTATCATATAGTATATATATAAACCAATAACACAGGCATTTATTATTATCAAGTATTATGTACCATACATAATTATATATACTACAGTCTTATAAGACTAGCAATGCAGGTTTGTTTATACCAGCATATCCACATATATGTGACTTTATGAAGGCTATGATGTTACTAGGCTATAGGAATTTTCAGTTCCATTATAATCTTATGGAACTACTGTTGTGTGTGGGGTGTGCCATTGACTGAAATGTCATGTGCTGCAGGACTATACTGTAGCACCATTACTTTTACAGAAACAAGTCTTTAAAGATGAGGGCTGAGCATCAACTGGGAGTGGAGTGGGGGTGGAGATGCAGGTCTATAATAATGCTCACCTGCCCAGCTGTCTGTCAATGCACACCTTTCTCATCTCTGAACCTCCCTCTATCCCCTTGCCCAGTGGAACACAACAGGTTTTCTTTGCTGGGAAATCTCTAGTTGAGTGTATCTGTACAGAAATGCATAGTCTCTAGTACTTGAAAAATAAATAGGGCAGAATCAGCCCAAATTCTCCCATGTGACATTAAACATTTCTGGTTAATGTTGACAATGTGTTTGTTTACAAAACAAATGTCATTAACATTTTTGGTGACAAGTCAGTTAAACTGATGGTGATTTATTTATTGTTAAAAGTCCCAAATTTGGTTTTCTCTTAAGCCTTTTCTTTTTCTTTAAAAATGAAAAATATTATATTACCTATTCAAATGTAAAATGATATGTGTAAAAATTCTTGATATTAGAGAAAAATATTAAAACAAAGTAAAAGTTACCTAAATGCCAGTACCCAGAGATAAGCATCCTTACCATTTTGGTAAATGTCTTTCCAAATGTTTTTCCATCCTTGAGTTCTCAAATTGTGCTCCAGTCAACCCTGGATCAGGTTATATATAATTATAATGTTTTCTGATATTGTATTTATTTATTTATTTTAAATTTATCTTTATTGTTGGAAGTGTTACAAAGGTCCCCTTTGTTGTTTTTTTCCCATTGACTCCCTCCATCTGGCACCTGCCCATCCCAGGCCTTGACCACACTACTGTGTGTATCCATGGGTTATTCATATAAGTTCCCTGGTTAATTACTCCCCAACCCTCTCATCTCTTCCCCCCCCATCCCCTCCCTCCCTCCCTCCGCCTTCTCTCTGAATTCATCAGTCTATTCCATGCTTTTACATTTTTGGTTCTATTTTATTCATCAGTTTATTTTGTTCATGAGATTTCTATGATACTTATCTTTCTCTGACTGGCTTATTTGCTTAGCATGATACTCTCCAGCTCCATTCATGCTGTTGCAAGTTGTAAGAGCTCTTTCTTTTATATAGCTGCTTAGTATTCCACCGTGTAAATGTACCACAATCTGTCTATCTCCTCAACTGCCGAAGAGCGCTTGGGCTGTTTCCAAACCTTAGCTTTGGAAACTGTGCTGCTGTGAACATAGAGGTGCATATACTATACTCTTTATGATTGGAGTTTCTGATTCTGAGAAGGTTCACTTGACATGCAAGCACACAGGCAAGGGTCCAGTGGGAAACAAAGGCAGGTGGAACATAGGCACTGGGAGACAGGGCAGTTTGAGCAGCCTACTCATAGGAACCAACAGTATAGAAATAATAAAATGTTTCTGGACTCAAAGTGGGAGGCATGTGAAAGTAGGGAGAGTCAGCAACAATACGGTGCAGCGACACATAACAGAGAAAGTTCAGCATAGGAACAGAGAAAGTTCAGGTCCATTGCTGGGCAAGAACAATTGAGGGAATTAATCAAGTGACGATATGGATAGATATACTAGTAGAAGCATGCTTGTAGCAAATATATACTCCTGGACTAAAAGGCTACATGGGCAGCCCATTATCGGGCCCCCTCCCTGTGCAGGGAGTCTGAATCTGCTTATAATACATTTTCTACACCCTTGCTTAAATCTTCTGGTCTTCAGAACTCATTCTTCAGCTTCGTGAGAAATGACTCAGGAAAAGAAAAAAAAACACCTCAGCTCACCCATCTGGTTATCAATTCCCTAGGATATATTCCTAGGAAAGAAATCACTGGGTAAAATGGGAACTCCATTTTTAATTTTTTGGGGTAACTCCATACTGTTCTCCACAGTGGCTGCACCAGTCTGCATTCCCACCAGCAGTGCACGAGGATTTCTTTTTCTCCACATCCCCGCCAAGCACTTGTTTGTTGATTTGTTGATGATATCCATTCTGACAGGTATGAGATGGTGTAGCACTGTCATTTTGATTTGCATCTCTCAGATGATTAATGACTGAGTCCTTTTTAAAAAATATGTCTCTTGGCATTCTGTATATATGTTATTTTTTAATGATAAGAGTTTAGGTATAAATGTTAGGTTAAGCAAAGGGAAGTCCTGTTGTAGACCTCAGGACCTTTAATATCTGAATTATGCTAATAACTAAGAAACCGTTAGTATGCAGTATTTCTATAATTGATAATACTGGAATTCCTTTTTGGAAAACAAAACCAAAAAACCTGAAAACTGTTTGTTCCTTGAGCACTTGTTCATATGTTAATACATTTTATATATATAAAATACAGTCTTTATCCTGTTTGTATGTAAACTCAGCAATGTGTAATAAATATGTGCTTATATTCATAAATAGAAAGTTACACCACCACTTTAAATGACTGTATAATATTCCATTTTACACATGTATTATCTTCTGCTTAACTAAATCCTATATTTGTAAGCTCTGAGGCAAAAAGCCAAAACAAAGACATACCCACTAATTTTACAAAAATATTTGCAAGTCAGCCAAAAGATAAATTTATTATTTAGAACATATACAAGAGCCCTGGCTGATTTTGCTCAGTGGTTAAAGTGATGGCCTGAGCCTTGGAAGATGGCAGGTTCAATTCCTGGTCAAGAGCATATACTTTCATTGCAGGCTTGATTCCCACCCCAGTTGAGATGCGAACAGGAGGTAGCCAATCAATGTGTCTATCACATTGATGTTTCTCTCTCTTTTGTCCCTCCTCTCCCCTCAATTCTCTAAAATAATAATAATAATAATAATAATAATAATAATAATAATATAAAAAAGAACATATATAAGAACACAGACAATTCACAGAAAAAATAACAATAGAACCAATGTAGAGAAGAAATTATGTTCAGCCTCATGTCTACGCCATACAATTAAGGACATTAAATTGTAATGTTTTATTGACTCAACTGTCAAAGAATAGAATGACTAACAAATTCAATATTGGTGTTTGAGAAAATGTATACTTTTTTTTCTATTAGTGAAAAATGTAAATTGTATCACCTTTCTTTTGTGTAAGTTATCTATACTTTTAAAAAATATATATTTCTTTATTGATTTCAGAGAAAAAGGGGGAAGAAGAGAGAGACAGAAGCATTATTGATCAGCTGCCTCCTGCACACCCACTACTGGGGATCGAGCCTGGAACCCAGGCATGTGCTCTTGGCCAAAATCGAACCTGGAACCCCCAATCCGCAGGCCAATGCTCTATTCACTGAGCCAAGCTTGCTAGGGCTATCTATGCTTTTTAATGAGCATATCCTTAGAACCAACAAGTCCCCTGTAGATTACTTTTTTACTGAAAATCCATCATCACCTCTTATAAATGATTTCTTATTGAGATCTTACTGTGGACTGCACACTGTGGTAGATCTGTGGGCAAGATAAATTTTTCTTCTCTACTTCTCCTCAAGAAGCTAGTGATATACACGCTTTTGAGCAAATCAAGCTCACAAAGAAACCAGTAGACTTTTCACCAAAACTTCTGAATACCCAGTAATAATATTGCATTTAACCACATTGTAATTAGAACACTGAAATTAATCAAGCCTTTTCTAAACAGATATTTTTTTTCTACTTTCAGTAGTGATTAAAAGTGAGTTTAAATTCCCAGAAGTTCCTGGCAGGGCTAGCATTTGTTCTTAGTAATGTACTAGCATTTTACCACTGGAAATTCTTCTAGTGAGTGTTAATGAAGGACAGATTTCAAAAATCAGGTTTTTGTATTCTGAGACAGGCTGCCTATCTTATCCATCATGCACACAGTTATACTTCAATTTTCATCATGTTTTCCATTTTACTCACTGAATAATAGTTTTTTCTTCAGAAAAGTAAATTCTGGTATTAAGGGAGAAGTCAACTGGATCAGTAAGATGAATGGATAAATAAGGTAAACCCATTCAACTGGCAGCTCCTGGAGGAAATGGATTATTTTGTACCCACTGTGGTGTCCCCAGTACCCAGGGCTTGCCACCCAACCGATTGGGTGGACTCAGCAAATATTTGTTATGGAAGAACCTCAGGAAAAATGATGTTAAAGAACTTAGACCTTTGAAAGTGAGCTCTGGATGGAAAGCCTACTCATGACATCCATCCTGCATTTAAATGTAATTTCCTAGATATAAAATCACCAAAGGTAGAAAGTTCATGGACACATGAAAATTTAGCTAAATCAAGTATTTGTAAAAATCAGACTGGGCAATTGAGACAGAATATTGAGAAATAGGTGATGCCATAAATATGAAAATAAAATAAAGGAGGAGGAAAGGGGATGAGAACAAATGTGAAGTACCATAGTGTATCTAGTGCTGGCCAGTTGCCCCTCACTAACTCCCCTGCTGACTGGTCGTTCCACTGTTTGGTCGATTTGCATATTAGGCTTTTATAATATAGGATTGCATGTAATTCTTTCTACAATGCTGCAATATTGCTGTTATTGTGTTTTTGTTTTTACTGATGAAGTTCTAATCATTTAAATAATTTGCTTAAGACCACCATGTTTGCAATGCTATATCTTGTAAATAAAGCCTTCTGTTCCTTGTTACAAAGAAAGAACTACTGAGGACAGCAAATCAAAGAGACAGCATCAGAATGATCAGTTTGACAAATTAGGAAAGTTGTTCTAAAACTTTAGTGTGTTTCAGAATCACTGGAGAGCTTCTTAATACCAGCTTTCAGGGCTCCACCTCCAGAGTTTCTGAGTCAATAGGTCTAGCATGGGGTCAGTTCATCTGCATGTCTCACCAGCTCCCAGGTCCTATTGCTGCTGCAAGACTGGAGATCTTATGTTGTGAAGCACTGAGATTTGATTATTATCATTTGTATTGATTTTAGGAAAGCATCTGAAAATGCTTTTTTATAATATTCTGTTGGCCAACATTTTTTCCAGGAAAAATGAACAATTCATCAACAAACTGTTCACTCAAAAAATAGAATAATGATGTAGGCAAAACGTAGAATTATAGATTGAAACCTGCTCCCAACCAATGAAATGTGATTTAATAAGAATTAAAGACAAATTCTGGTCACAAAATTAATATAGGGTTAACAACAAGAACAACAAAAAGAACCTCTAAAAAAGCCTAAGTTTACCTCAGAATCTATATATAGAAAAGCATAAGCAACCATTGCAACTGAACAGATGACTGAACAGGCTGTGTGGGGTGACCAGGCTGGCAGGGGGGTTAGTGAGGGGCGACCAACTGACCGACAACATGCTGAATGGGGTGACCAAGCCTGCGGGGGGTGGGGCAGTTGGAGTGACCAGGCCTGCAGTGAGGGGGGCTGTGAGGGGCTTCCAGGCTGGCAGAGGGGGCAGTGAAAGGTGACCAGGCCAGCAGGGGGGCAGTTAGGAGCGATCAGGCAGGCAGGCAGGTGAGAAGTTAGGAGCCAGTGGTCCAAGATTGAGAGTTTAGCTAAGCTACTTCATGATATTGCTGCTTTGGTTTCCCTTTAGTTTGACAAAGTGGCCTGCAGGAGCCCTAAACTCACACTAGGTTTGAGGTGAGGAAATTAGGTGAGAGATCACTACTAAAGATGCCCTCCCCCATGCAAGTGCATGCCCTAGATAGCCCACAAAGTCACAAGTAAATGAGTTCCTGATGTAACTTTTTCTATGGCCTTGTGATAAAAAGTTTCTCCACCCCACCCCCACCTTTTGTATATCCCTCAAATAGGACTTTCAGGAGCTTACCAAAACCCCAGGTTATATGGTTTGAAAAGACCAATTCTTGAGGTCCAGAGACCCTAAAATACTCCTCACTGGACCCTGATAAAGACATGTGATCTTGTCCTATCATGTTGTCTTCTCACTCCTTGCCTTGACTTTCCCAATTGGCCTCTTGAGTTGTGCCATGTACTTCCTCCAGAGCTTGTGATTAATAACTTGGCAATTGGGTGGGTAGGAAGAGATCAACCAAAGAACTTATATGCATATATGCATAACCCATGGACACAGACAACAGTGTAGTGAAGGCCTGGGGTAGGGATCAGGGGTCAATGGGGGATAGGGAGAGGAGGACATATGTAATACTTTCAACAATAAAGAATTATTAAAAAAAAAAAAAAAGAACTCTCTTTCAATTTTCCTGTGGTCTTTTGTTAAACCAGGCTCACCATCTGACACCCCAAGGCACTACTTAGCAAATGTTTATCTAGCAAAATTACAACACTTGGGTAGTAAGAAGTCTAGAACTGCCAAGTGAAAAGCCAGGAGACAGGAGAGGAGATTTGGTGGCTGAAAACATTGGGTGATGGGGGAGCAATACTACAACGGTGAGGAGTTGTACTAAATGAACTCTTATCTGCTTCTGACTGAGGATTTAGGGTAAAGTTATAGGGTAAAGACATGTAGCCGTTATGATTATACAACACAGGAGAAACCAAGTGTTATCACAGGACTTACTAAAAATGTGCCAGCAGAGAATAGATAGGACTGTAACAATGATGTTGCATTTGAGGTGAGTTATGAAAAATAGCAGAATTTCAAAATGTAAAATTTCAATTTGTTCAATTCAACCAACACTGGTGAGCCATTCATTTCAGGTTCAAAGATAAATTAAACATGGTGTTTGCCCTGCAGAGTGTACAGATGCTGGAAATAGGATGGTGAGAAGAAAATAGAAGTTGGTCCCAAGTCTCATGAGGTTCACAGCAGAGGTGAGAGACACTTGCAGTGCAGTGGGATAAAGATTTTGGAAGGGAATGGACTCAAATAAAAAAGTATGAACCAAAACATAGGCATTGTTGTGACACACAGGGGGCCTTCTTTGTGACTAATTCAGTGGTTGGGATTTATGGAATTAAAGACTGGATAAATACCTTGGGAGATTCTGTGGGAGAATGATAATGTAAATAAATGAAGTAGATCTGCATGGTGAAATTCGGGCCAAATTATTTGGGTAACAGAATCTATATAAAAGATGCTGGAGAATAAGGGGTGGCATGATGCAATATGTGTTTTTGGTGGATAATAGGGAACTAAGGATAAATTTGAGAAGCAAGAGGTTAGATGTTAGGAAATCAGGTGAGAGATCGCTATTGGAGATCATATAAAAGACGAGTGCTTTCACTTCATCATGTTAGCAGCTTCAAAGATGAACCAAGATTATATAATTTTAAAAAGAAAATTATATAATTTTATTTTTTGTGTGTGTTATTTTATTTTTAATTTTTTTCCCATATTTTTTATTAATGTGTTACATGTGTACATATCTTCCCATTACCCCCTCCCATTCCCATGCATGTCTTAACCCCTCAGTGTCTTGTGTCCATCAGTTATGTTTATATGCATGCATACAAGTCCTTCAGTTGATCTCTTATCTACCCAACCTCTCACTAACCTTTCCACTGTAATCTGATGGTCTGTTTTATTCTTTACTGCCTCTGCATCTATCTTTTTGTTCATTAGTTTATAAAGTTCTTTATTATCCATAAAATAGTGAGATCATGTAGTATTTTTCTTTCATTGACTGGTTTATTTCACTTAGCACAATGCTCTCCATTTCCATCCAGGTTGCTGCAAATGATAAGAATTCCTTCTTTTTGATGGCAACATAGTATTCCATTGTGTAGATGTACCATGGTTTTCTGATTCATTCATCTGCTGATGGGCACCTAGGCTGTTTCCAAATCTTAGCTATTGTAAATTGTGCTGCTATGAACATAGGGGTGCATATATCCTTTCTGATTGGTGTTCCTAGTTTCTTAGGATATATTCCTAAGAGTGGGATTGCTGGGTCAAATGGGAGTTCCATTTTTAGTTTTTGGAAAAAACTCCATACTGTTCTCCACAGTGGCTGCACCAGTCTGCATTCCCACCAGCAGTGCATGAGGGTTCCTTTTTCTTCGCATCCTCACCAACATTCATTATTTGTTGATTTGTTGATGATTGCCATTCTGACAGGTGTGAGATGATGTAGCACTGTCATTTTGATTTGCATCTCTCAGATAATTAGTGACTTTCAACATGTTTTCATGTGTCTCTTGGCCTTCCTTCTGTCTTCTTTCAAAAAGATTCTATTTAGGTCTGTTGCCCATTTTTTTTATTGGATCATTTATCTTCCTTTTATTAAGTTGTATAAGATCCCTGTAGATGATGGAGATTAAACCTTTACCAGTGATAACATTTGCAAATATGTTCTCCCATACAGTGGGCTTTCTTGTTGATTTGTTGATGATTTCTTTTCCTGTACAAAATATTTTTATTTTGATGTAGTCCCATTTGTTTATTTTTTCTTTAACTTCCATTGCCCTAGGAGCAGTATCGGTGAAGAAGTTCCTTCGCATATATCTGAGATTTTGCTACCTGTGGATTTCTCTAGTATTTTTATGGTTTCCTGTCTTATGATTAGTCCTGTATCCATTTGGAGTTTATTTTTCTGTATGGTGTAAGTTGGTGGTCTAGTTTCCTTTTTTTCATGTATCTGTCCAATTTTCCCAACACCATTTATTGAAGGGACTGTCTTGACTTCATTGTATGTTCATGCCTCCTTTGTCAAATATTAATTGAGCATAGTGGTTTGGGTCAATATCTGGATTCTCTATTGTATTCCATTGGTCTATATGTATGTTCTTGTGCCAGTACCAGGCTGTTTTGAGAACAATTGCTTTGTAATATAGCTTGAAATCTGGTATTGAGATCCCATCTACTTTGTTCTTTCTTAGGATTGCTGTGGATATTCGGGCTCTTTTTTTGTTCCAGATGAATCTTTGGAGAGTTCTTTCTAGGTCTGTGAAATATGTTGTTGGTATTTTAATGGGTAGTGCTTTGAATCTATAGATTGCTTTGGGTAGTATGGACATTTTAATATGTTGATTCTCCTAATCCATGAGCATGGTATGTCTTCCATCTGTTTACGTCTTCCTCAAAAATGATATAATTTTAAAAAGAGACTTTTGTATACTTAAAAGTAGTCAAGATAGTAATTTATTTTTTACCTTCCTTTCATGTATATTTGTTTCTGCCTTTCTGTCTCTTTCTTTCCTATCCTTTTCTTCTCCCTCTCTCTCATTCTTACAACCTGAGAAGCAATTTTCTAGGTCCAGAAAAAGATTCTTATCTTAAAATCAGTACAGGGCTCTTGTATTTGGCTTAGACATTCCAAGAGCTGAATTGCTAAATAATATTTCTTATTTATCAATTGATAAGAACCAAATGTATATATCTGTTGTCATTCATTATGATTTGAACATATGTTTATGTTTTCCAGCATGTTAAAATTACTTTTTTAAATTAAATCCTACTTTTTAAAAAATATATTTTATTGACTTTTTACAGAGAGGAAGGAAGAGAAAGTCAGAAACATGGATGAGAGAGAGATATCGATCAGCGGCCTCCTGCATGCCCCCTACTGGAGTTGTGCCTGCAAGCAAGGAACATGCCCTGGACTGGAATTGAACCTGGGACCTTTCAGTCCGCAGGCTGATGCTCTATCCACTGAGCCAAACTGGTCTCGGCTTAACCCTACTTTTAATGGAATGTTACTCGAGTTCTCGAAGAGATTGTGCTACCAGAGCAGTGAATTTTCTACACTACTTACTGCTTGTGTGCTTATCTTTTCCCAGTGACCTTTCCCTTGGGGTTGGGAGGTGAGGGGAAGCAGGTACAGCATAGACCCAATAGTTTTTAAGCCAACAGCATTCTTGATTTCAAACAAGACAATAGGGCGCCACTCAGAAACAAATGTAAAATACTCCATCCAGTGAGTAGGGAGGCTAAAGGGTTAAATAGCAAAGGCATATAAAATTGGTAAGAGTCTGCTTTCACTTACTTCAGCACTAAATTGCTCTGAAATATTTTATTAGCTAATTATCTTATTTTGACTATATTTCATTGATTAAAATAATAGAGGAAAATATATCTAACCTCTTGATAATGAACATGTGACTGATTAAAATCTGTAATACAATTTGTTTTCGTACAGAAGGTACTTGATGTGGTTTTTGAACCATTCTTTGAAGAGATTCAGTTTGTCATTTTCCTTAATTATGGATTCAGGTGGCATTTCTTTGTACATAACGTTGATCAGATTACTTCCATTCATTTTAAAATGAACAAGTCAAATAATAGAATCTTTCCCTCTTTCTTCTCTCCCTCTTCCTTTCTCCTTCCCTCCCTTCCTTCTTTTATTGGTGTGACTTTATTTTCTTGGATGAAATAAATAAATCTGTGGATAGACATGAAATAGTATTTCTGTTAGCTGCTAGGATAGTGATAATTATTGAGGCACCACGGGTTTGACATATAGCAATCAAAAAATAAGAATACATTTCATGATTATGTAGCAATACTAGTGGTACTCTTGACTGTTTCTATAACTCTAATTCTTGATGCCACAGCTAGAAGTATTATTTCTGAATGAAAAAGGATGCAAATAGGTGAGTAAGAAATGAGACTTACTTAAATGATCTCAACTAAGACCTGTGTAAGAGTCTGTTACCCTATGAATGAGTAGCATATGAGCATATTCAATTTAAGTTGTTTCCCTAGGTCACAGCAGAACCAAGAAGGCTTCAAGGGGCTGTGAGAGAGCCTCTCATCTCATTCCTGAGTGGTTGCTGACATTCATGGATGAGGCTGGCCTGGATGAGGTGGTCTGGGGTGCTGCCCCTCCTGGACCACTGTGAGTGTGAAGTCCTGGCTTAAGCTGAGAGCAGCTGGTGTCTGGGGCTCACCTTCTAATGTAGCCTTTTCAGTCTTTGAAATATTTCTCTGAAGTTCTGGCTCTGTATATGGAAAGTGGCTCCCCAATATTCTTGGGACCGTGCAGACACTATATCTCATTCAGCCTCTGGAAATCTTTCATTTCTCTTCTTCCTCGCAAGATAATGTTTTTTTTTTCTCCTATTCTCCTTTTGGGATATATAGGACAATCTTTAGTAGTACAGACTGCTACAAAAAATATAAGAGTCTTTTAATGTAAGCACAGGGAAATATTAAAGATCTTGCTGCTTGCTTGGAATAGGAAAAAATGATAAGATACAGAAATGTAAAATAATATTTTGGTGTGTTCTAAATTGTCTATGTGGCTCCCTTACTCTGGTAATGCAATACGGAGCTTGCTGGTCTGGACTGGTCTGGTATTTTCATGACTGTCCAGGCCTCTCTGTTATCCAGTTCAGGGCACCATTCCCATTGGAGTCTGTGTGCATGGTGCCCTATGGAGTAGGCGATGCAGAGCCAGCATAGCTGCATGTGCCTCAGGCTTGGCAATGCTAGATATCCTGCCAAACATCAAAGGTTTGCAAAGCTAATCCTGAATTTTGTCAACTCTGTTTATTACTCTCTAATCCTCCTACTCCTCCCAACATGCAACTTTTGCTTATTTCTCTATATTTGCTTTTCTCCACTTTTGCTTGTCTTTTATTTGACTCCATTCTTCTGATTTTATGATCTTGAGTTTCCCTTTGAAGCAGCATTTAAAAAA
>PVJN01032488.1:0-24104 GCA_004026805.1 Lasiurus borealis | reverse complement strand
AAATGCTGAAGGGTACTCTTCTAGAAGAGGAAGAAGAAAGAGGTAAAAGCCAAAAAATTATGAACAAATACATATCTATCAACAAGTGAATCTAAAAATTAAGTGAATTAAAAATTTGATCAACAGAATAAACTGGTGAATATAATAGAATCAGGAGCACAGAAAGGGAGTGGACTGTTAATTCTTAGGGGGAAAGGGGAGAAAGGTGTACAGGGAGAGACTGGACAAAAATCATACACCTATGGATAAGAACAATGGGAGGGAGCTAAGGGCAAAGGGAGGGGTGGGAGCTGGGTGGAGGGGTGCTATGGAGGGGAAAAAAGAGAAACAAATGTAATAATCTGAATAATAAAGATTTAATTTAAAAAGAAAAGAAGATGAAGATGAACAACAATAAAATGGTAATAAATAGATATCTACGAACAATGGAATCTAAAAATCAAAATAAACAAACAAGGAATCTAATGGATAAGATAAACTGATAAATAAAATAGAACCAGAGGCATGGGAACATGAAACAAACTGACAAATATCAGAGGTAAGGAGGAGTAAGGGGAGAGATTAACCAAAGATCTTACATGCATATATGCATTACCTATGGACCTGGACAAAAGGGTGGTAAAGGCCTGGGGTGAGATGGAAACCAGGTTGAGGGAGGCAATAGAAGGGGGAAAAGGGAAGATCTGTAATACTATCAACAATAAAGATATTTAGAAATAATTTTTAAAAGGACCTTTAATAAATAGCCTAACTTTGCATTTCAATAAACTACCAAAAAAAAAAGAAAAATGAAGCTCAAAGTTAGAAATAAGAAAATAAAGATCAGAATGGAAATAAATGAAATAGAGACTAAAAAGGCAATAGAAAAGATCAATAAAACTAAGAGCTTGTTTTTTGAAGATAACAAAAAAAAGCACAAGCCTTTAGTTAGCTAGACTCACCAAGAAAGAAAGAGATATGATTCAATTAATAAAATTATGAAAGAGGTGTTACTATTGATATCACAGAAATACAAAGGATATAAGAGATTACTATGTAAAGTTAAACTCCAACAAACTGGACAACTTAGAAGAAACAGATAACGTCCTAGAAACATACAGCTTACCAAGACTTCATAGTGAAGAAATAGAAAATCTGAAGAGACAGGTAAGGAAATTGAATCAGCAATCAAAAGCCTCCTAACAAACCACAGTCCAGCAACAGACAGATTCACAGGTGAATTCTACCAATAACCTAAAGAATAATTAATATAAATAATTTTCATACTCTCCCCCCCCCAAAAAAAAAGGAGGGACACATGTAAACTCATTTTATGAGGACAGCATTACTCTGATCCCCAAATCAGACAAGGACATTATAAGAAAGAAAATTTTAGCCAATATTTCTGATAAATATAGATGTAAAAATCATCAACAAAATCTTAGCAAACCAAATTAAATGTTAAAAGGATTATATACTATAATTAAGTTGGACTTATTCCAGGGTGTATGGATGGTTCAACATTCACAAATCAATCAATGGATGCCAAAGTAGCAGTTGATAAAACACAACATTCATTCATGATAAAAACTCTCAACAACTATAAATGGACCATCTCTAAATATAATTTAAAAATAAACATAATAAAGGCCATATATGATATGCCCATAGCTAAGATCATACTCAATGGTGAAAAGCTAAAAGCTTTTCCTCTAGATTCAGGAACAAGAATGCCCACTCTCACAACTTTTATTCAGCATAGTATTTGAAACCCTAGTTAGACCAATTAGGCAAGAAAAAGAAATAAAAGGAACCTAAATAGGAAAGACAAAAGTAAATTTGTCTCTATTTGCAGGTGACATGATGCTATGTATGGAAAACTTTAAGACTGTACATAAAAAATATTGTTGAAACAAATTCAATAAAGTTTCAAACACAAAGTCAATATACAAAATGTTGTGTTTCTATATTTAACAATGAACTATCAGAAAAAGAAATCAAAAGCAATCTCATTTACAATTCATCAAAAAGAATAAAACACCAAGGAATAAATTTAACCAAGGTGGTGAAAAGGCTGTATACTAAAAACTATAAAACATTAAAGAAATACATTGAAGAAGATGGAAATAAATAGAAAGATATTATATGCTCATGGACTGGAAGAATTAACAACATGCTTATATTACCCAAAGCAATCTACAGACTCAATGCAATCCTTACCAAAATACATTTTTCACAGAACTAGAACAAACAATTCTACAATTTGCATGAAATCTCAAAAACTATGTTACCTGATGTCAAACTACAGAACTATAATAATCAAAACAGGATAGTATTAGTATAAAAACAGACACATAGGTCAATGGTCAATCAATTTATGTCAAAGAAGCCAAAAATATAGAATAGAGAAAGTATAGACTTCAATAAATGATGTTGGGAAAACTACACAGATACATGAAGAAGAAAGAAGAAGAGGAGGAGGAGGAGGAGGAGGAGGAGGAGAAGAAGAAATAAAAAGGGGAGGAAGGAAAAAAGGGAAGGAAGGACGGAGGGAGGGAGGGAGGGAGGAAGGGAAGAAGCAAGCCTGACCCGGCGGGAGAGCTAGTCTCCCAGTCCCTGTAGCTTCCACTGTCCTGTCCAGCCCTTCCGTGAGGTGTGAGTGGGGCGGGGATAAGGAGTGGTCAGCAGAACGCCTCTGTCCCAGCACCAGGGTCCTACCTGCTCCCCACTGCCTCACCTCTCTCCTCCTAAAGGTGGACACAAAGGCCCAGCCCGAGGAAGGCCAGCCCCAGCACAAAGCCCCAGTTCCACTCAGCATCTTGCTCCGGGCCGATTCAGACTGCACCCGAGGGAAGTAGAAGCCTGCAGGTCAGTGTCTGTCCCACACTCCACCGTGTCCTCATCTGGAAGCCCCGAGTCTAGTCCAGGACAAGGCATGGAGGAGCTCCGGGAGCTGACAGAAGGTCCAGGGCAGCACAGACCCAGGAGGCAGCAGGGACCCGGGAGGCAGCAGGGACCCGGGAGGCAGCACAGACGGGTGGGGTGAGGGGTGATGGCAGCTTCTCAGGAAGTGCATCCACCTGAAACCCCACAGACCTTCTCCGAGATGCCTGCATTAATGGAGCTCAGAACCCCAGCTCTTGACACACACAAGCCCAGGCTGACCCGCATGAGGAGTGGGTGAGTAAAGGGAAGGCCAGGTCTTGGGATAAGAGGACCTTAGTCTTCCATGATCCCAACCCAGAAAGTAGACGGCCAGAGCTAAGGGCGACCCACCCGCCAGGTCCAAGTGGCAGGAGGGGCCCTTACGCCACTCCACTGCCATGGGGCTCTGGAGGCTGGGTGCTGCACACAGTAGGAGTAGATGTCTCCTTGTTGGGGGGTCATCTCCAGCTTCACCGGGACCTGGTAGGTCCAGTCCCCGTTCCTGATGAGGGGGGTGGGCACGATTCTGGTCGTTTGGGAACCACCGGACTTGGATGTGGGCTGGATAGAAATCCGTCACCCAGCAGACTAGCACGTTGTGGTGGGTCAGGGCCTCTGCCCTGGCCGGGGACAGGGCCACTGTAGGCTCCACTGGGAGGGTAACCAGGTAAAGACCAGAGGCAGCAAGTGATCCTTCCATGCTCAGGCCCCGTCTCTCACGGAAGCAGAGGGGACAGGGGTTTCAAGTCCTCTTCTTTAGAACCCCCGCCCTGGGTATGAACCAGCTAATTTGTTAGCCTGCTTTTTACACCTTTACTCAGCGTTTGCTTGTTTATTAAACAGGACAATGTGTGAAAACTCTTTGCAACATGGACTGGTCAGTTTTAAACTCTGCATAAATGCATATCCCTACACACAAGTACACAGTGCGGGGACCCCGCCTGGCGGTCCAGGCGCCACAGGAGCCCATAGGCAGGGCCTTGTGACTCCGGGGGACTGAGCTTGAACAGGGGCCGCCCGCCTGGATTCCAGGCCCCGCCCCGGCCCGAGGGTGAACCCCCAGGACCACCCCGATCTTGGACAACCACATTAGATCCCTTCCGGGCGCCCGCCCACCTCTCCGCTGCGCAGTGAAGGGCGCGGGCTCCTTGGTGCTGTGTCTGCACACACGCCCACCTGCGCCCCGTACACCAGCAGCAGGTCCTCCTGGCGGCTCCAGCTCTCAGTGTGGGGCCGCCCCAGCTCCGCCACAGCCACGAACAGCCCCGCGTCACTGTCGGAACGTCTCCTCCCGGTGGCAGATTTGCGTGGCCAGGAGCCGCACGCGCTGCGTCCCGTTGGTGAAGGAGCAGGTGCCCTGGTGCACGAAGTCCCCTGCGGGGTGAGGGCCTGTGTCTCAACCACCCACTCGGGCGGGCGTTGCGGAAGGAAGGGAAGGAAGACACCAGTACAGCCACGCAGCTGAATAAAACCGGCTCTCAACCCTCCGAATCTTATCCCCGGAAGGAGTTCGATGCCTTCTCGGCCGCGTGTCCTGAACGGAGCTCTTATTGAAGAAAACCGAAGATAAAGCAAGAAAACCAATGGAACAGTGAATGATTGGTAATGAAGAGATAAAACTCAGTATTTGCATATAAGGAATCTGTGAGTAAAGAAATCAAAATAACCTACTGCTAAATGAATGTAAAGCAATAGTTTAGCAAGTAGCTTCATACAAGACCTATCTTAAAACATTATATAGACCAAGAACAATTTTTCAGTTATTACATCAAAAAATTTGATGCTGCCGAGACCGGTTTGGCTCAGTGGATAGAGCGTCGGCCTGCAGACTGAAAGGTCCTAGGTTTGATTCCGGTTGGGGGCATGTACCTTGCTTGTGGGCACAATTCCAGTGCAGGGTGTGCAGGAGGTGGCTGATCCATGTCTCTCTCTCATTGATGGTTCTGATTTTCTATCTCTCTCCCTTCCTCTCTGTAAAAAATCAATAAAATATATTTTTTAAAAAATTTTTGATGTAATAAGATTTAAAAAGATATACAAGATTTCTTGAAGGAAATAATGAAATTTTATGATATATTAAAAGATTCACAAATAAAATATATATTTTTTAATTAAAAGACTAAGCATATTAAAGATGACAATTATGCCAAGTGAATTTATGGATTTTATGCATATCAATTAAAATTCCTACAGTTTTTAATTATTTAAAACTTTACAAGATGATTCTAAAATTTTGTTGTTAATCCTCATGCAAGGATATTTTTTCCATTGATGTTTTTAGAGAGAGTGGAAGGGAGGGAAGGATAAGTGTGAGAGCAGCACATCGATGTGAGAGAAATACATTGATTAATGGCCTCCCACACGTGCCCCAATCATGCCCTTTACGGGAATCGAACCTGTAACCCTTAGGTGGGTAGGCCCACACTCTCTTCACTGAGCCACACTAGGGAGAGTCTAAAATTTAATAGTAAGGATTAGCTAAATGACTCTTGAAGAAGTAAATATTATGAAAATATTTTCTCTACTAAATATCAAATAAAACTGTGATAATTGTACACTGTGTTATTGACACTGACATAGGAAAATAAACAGATGGCAAACCCTACACTGAAATTAGTTCCAGGCATACAGTTACAGTAAGTTTGCGACCATTGTAGCTCCGTGGGAAACGGTGCTGTTGTTAATAAACGGTGTCCCAAAGTGGGGGAGAGAACAAGGCGGCCATGGGCCCCGCGCCAGAGGCACACTACACCTGCGTGAACAGGCCGTGCTACGCCGCCTTGGTGGCTGGGTGGTGAAGACTTCTCACACAGATGGTTCACAGCACTAACCAGAGAGAGAAAAGACTGATAACTTCAACTTCGTTAAAGTAACAACTGCTGCCAGTCAAGCAATATTAAAAGAGTTAAGAAGACAGGCCACAAAATATAAATAGTTATCCGCAAAGCATGCACTGGCCAGGCGCTCGATTCACAACACATTTCTTTATTATTTTTATTTCCCACTGGGATATGTTTTCATTAGTTTTTAGAGGGAGAGGAAGGGAGAGGGAGAGAGAGAGAGAGAGAGAGAGAGAGAGAGAGAGAGAGAGAGAGAGAGATCAGTTGCCTCCTGAATGGGCCTCAACCAGCGATCGAACCCACCTTTCTGGTGCTTGGGATGATGCTCCAAATGAGCCACCCAGCCAAGGCCACGGTACCTTTTAATATCTTCTAAAAACAAATAAGAAAAGACAGGTAATATAATAGAAAAAAGGAAAAAATATCTAAATAGATACTTCAACAAAGAGTAAATATCAATGGACAATAAACACGCAGAATGGCTCATCCTCATTAGTAACCAGAGAAATGCAAGCTAAACATATGGTGAAATACCACAAGCTGCCCCAGCACGGGCAACACGAGACGGTCTAACTTCCAAGAGCTGCCAGAGTTGGACTGGCTCTCCTGCGAACTGCGCGAGTGGTAGAGGCAACCAGTTTGCATCGGTCGGACCTCCTGCCAAGGAGCTGACAACAGCATAGCTCTTGCCCATGGACTCCAATCCAAGTGTATGCTCTGGTCTAAAACCATCAGGCTCCGAAGCTGCGGGACAGGAAGAAACAGGTGCAGCCCCGGAGTGCGCCCACTTTGGAAGGTTAAGTGTTGCACCGTGGAAGCTAGTCCCTGAAAACGAACGTGGACGGGCGGCCGTTACCTGGGAGATCTGTGACTGACCCAGACATAGCACTGGCCAAAGGAGCAGGACCAATGCCACAGTGATGCGACCTCTAAAGGGGAATCGCTAATCTATGTTGTTTAAGGACACATTCATGTGCTACCCATAACAGAAAGCAAGAAATCACTATTACAGGGGTCATGAGACCGCCAGCACTGGCTCTGGCAGCTGGCAGTGGGTTAACTTGGGAGAGGCTAGGGGCTTCTTTGGGTACTGGTAACATTCAGTCATTTTTAACCTGGTTATTAATTAGTTGGATATTTCGTTGTAACTTTGTTAATTTTATATACATGCTTCATATCATGCCTGTATTGTGTTATATCTCAAAATAACTAATTTTAAAAAGTGGGCTCATCAGTGCATCCGTGTGTGGAAAGACTCAGTGGCGTAGCTTGTGTAATGATATCACCAGGATTTGGGAATTAGTCGGTGCAAAATCAGTGTTAATTTCCTTGCTTTTTGCCATTCTCGAAGCCCTCTCCATCACCAATCCCAATCAAGGATGCAACAGACTCGCCGCCTGCCCTCCGCCCCTGAGGGCTCTCCTCTGGGACCTGCGCTATCGCCCTGGCCCACGCTCACACTCCAGGAAGCGAAGGTCCTCTTCACATACGACGCTGCAGAGACCACGGTGTTTGAGCCTTTGCATCCTCAGGTCCTACTGAACACCACTTGGCCCAAAGGGTGGGGCAGGTCCTTCTCATTTGCTGGGAGCACCCTCCCATACATAGAAAAGGTTGTGCATTTGATCCCCTGTCTGGGTGCATACAGGAGGCAACTGGCCAATGTTTCTCTCTCTTGCTCCCTTCCTCTCTCTAAAATCAATGGGTAAAAATTAAAATTAATTAATTAATTAAATCAATGGGTATATCCTCAGGTGAGGATTAAAGGGGGGAAGTAGTAGTAGTGCGGTAATTTTGTTTTGGTAAAATGTTTCTTCCAACTCTGTGATCCCAAAGCCCTTTGCCTGAGAGAAAGTATCCTCCTTTTGTCCTGGCTGGTTTAACCCCATGGACAGATCGTTGGCCTGTGGACTGAAGGGTCCCAGGTTCAATTCCAGTCAAGGGCACATGCTGAGTTACCAGCTTGATTCCCAGTAGGGGATGTGTAGGAGGCAGCCGATCAATGATTCTCTCTCGTTGATGTTTCTATCTCCCTCTCCCTCTCACTTCCTCTCAAAAAAAAAAAAAATTAACTATCCTCCTTTTAGCTGCATAGGTTGGAGAAAAGAACATAGCAACACTCTTTTTCCTAAGGCGGAGACATCTGAGCTGTCACAAGAGCCCTTACAAGTAAGTCTACCTGGGACTTCAGAGTACAACACAACAACTCCAAGCCCCAGCACCCAAGAACCCCCAGAACTCCAAGGCTGGGGGGCTGGCGGAGCAGCTGCTCAGCACTCACTAGATAATAGACAGACTGACAGGTGAACAGGCTTGGGGAGGAGAGAACCTTCTGCGATGAGCCAGGTGAGAACAACCGTCACAATTCCAGCCGCCGCCCAGGGACCCCTGGGGATCCCGGTCATCTTTCCACATTGGAAACAGAAACAGTTTCACAAAAGCACCAGCAGTCGGCACAGCTGCCAGTAACTCACCTGGCATTTCACTTTGCAGAAGATGAAAGTGAGGAAACCTTCTCTGAGCGTTAGGATTGGACAGTTCTTAGGAAAAAAACAATCAACCTAATCGCTTATGTTCTCATTTGCCACTGGATAAACATTTTAATGAAAGCTCTCAATGCAAGAAAAGTATTCTTGGGCCACCTACTGCCCAGCACGAGCCTGCAATGCGCTGGAACACAGGGGCTCTGGAAGCAGGACAAGAATACAATTTGGAGTATTTCTTCTGGGACATTTACTCAATTTCTCAGGTTCTTATATTTAGGGTTTGACAGTAAGGAGGTAGGAGAAAATGGAATGTTATTCCCCAGGAGGGAAGATAACTAAAACCTATTTCCTTCCTTAACTTGGCACTGGGATGCCGTGGGATATAGTATAAATTATGGAGATGGGAGATGGTAGGTAGGTAGATAGATGATAGATAGGTAGATGATAGATAGATAGATAGATAGATAGATAGATAGATAGATAGATGATAGATAGATAGATAGATAGATAGATAGATAGATAGATAATAGACTAACAGGTGAACAGGCTTGGGGAGGAGAGGACAGGAGGGCCTCTCCATGTCCCTGTCCCTGTCCCTGCACAGAAGTAGCAGGGACCTGTGAGCAGCAACAGCCAGAGGCCCAGCCCGTGGTGCTCAGATAGGAGGGCAGGCCTCCTGCAGAGAAGTGTGTGGATGAGGGTTGAGGGTCAGGGAATGTCTAGAAGCTCTCACCTCAGGAACTGAGGACTCACTATAAAGTGAAAAACTTGCAAGGCCAAGTCAACCGCAGAAGGACAGGCAGCGGCACCAAGTGTCTGTGCTCTGGGGCTGTGTCCTGGTACCCTCCTGGCTCCCTTTCAGGGCACGAGTGAGAGGTGGCCTTGTCCAAGGCGACATTCGGTTACTTTGGTACCAAGGGGAGAGGATTTGGGCATAGATTTCTGTAAGTGCTGTCGGGGAACACCTCAGGGCATCTGGGGAGCTCAGCCCCGGGAGCTGTGATCTTGGGCTGAGGTGAGGGGAGCCTCTGGTGATGGGCAGCTAAAAGCCAGCCTTGGGCCTCCAGCTGGCCGCTTCCTGGACCAGCTAGCACAGGCAGGCTGTCCACTGGGCACCTGGGGTTTGAGCCTCACTCCTCTCTGCACAGTAGTCAGTTAGGATGGAAGACCCACATGGATGCTCCCTCCACAGCTCTGTGGTCTGGAAACAAACAGCAAATGGTGGTTTCAAATATGAGCCCCTAATTAAAAACAAAAACAAAAAAACACGAAAAGTCAGAATTGCAGAAATTGGTTTGCAGTCAAGTTGTGATTCACATAAAGAATTCCTACAGCATACAAGAGTCCCGGTGCACAGATTCCTGTATTGGTGTGGTCCTTTGGCCTGGCCTGTGGGGCTTGGTCTGAAACCAGCTCTCTGACATCCCCTGGAGGTCCCAGATTGTGAGAGGACACAGGTCAGGCGAGGGACCCCACTGGTGCATGATCGGGGCCAGGGAGGGACGGCCAGGGAGGGACGGCAGGCCTATCTCACAGTCCCAATCCGCCAGACCCCAGCAGCAAGCTAAACTATAGGTCAGAGGGTCTGCCCCCTGGTGATCAGTGTACATCATGGCAACCAGTCAAATGGTCAGGCAAAGGGTCAGACACTTAGCATATTAGGCTTTTATTATATAGGATTCTAGGGTCGATATAGTCAGGATTTTATTTTATTTTTTTATTTTAAAGACAAATTTACCTCCAACTTTCGTTCTTGATTAATGAAAACATTCTTGGCAAATGCTTTCCCTCTGGTCCGTCTTGTACTGGTCCAAGAATTTCACCTCTAGCGGCGCAATACGAATGCCCCCAGCTGTCCCTCCTAATCATGGCCTCAGTTCCGAAAACCAACAAAATAGAACCACAGTCCTATTCCATTATTCCTAGCTGTGGTATCCAGGCGGCTCGGGCCTGCTTTGAACATTCTAATTTTTTCAGGCCCTTCAGGACACTCAGCTAAGAGCATCAAGGGCCCCTCCATCCCCCATCCGAGAGGCAAGGGGCGGGGATGAGCAGTGGCTTGCCTTGCGGCGGACTGCCCACCCGCTCCC
Source organism: Lasiurus borealis (assembly GCA_004026805.1). NCBI lineage: Eukaryota > Metazoa > Chordata > Mammalia > Chiroptera > Vespertilionidae > Lasiurus > Lasiurus borealis. The sequence continues at coordinate 13,784 of PVJN01032488.1, read as the reverse complement.
AAGATCCAACTACGAGCTTTTTAACTGCAGCAACTTTAATATACGCTATTGGAGCTGGAATTACCACAGCTGCTGGCACCAGACTTGCCCTCCAATGAATCCTCATTAAAGGATTTAAAGTGGACTCATTCCAATTACAGGGTCTCGAAAGAGTTCTGTATTATTTTTCGTCACTACCTCCCCAGGTTGGGAATGGGTAATTTGCGCGCCTGCTGCCTTCCTTGGATGTGGTAGCCATTTCTCAGGCTCCCTCTCTGGAATTGAACCCTGATTCCCTGTCACCCGTGGTCACCATGGTAGGCACGGCAACTACCATCGTATAGGCAAGAATTTTAATATGTCTCACCAGGAACACCATATAGTGCTTGTGTATCTATGCGTGTGTGTGCGGGGGGAGAGGGGGAGAATCTATACTCATAGTCAGATGTGCTGTACGTGCTAACCAAGCTATTCATCTGTGGAAGAAATAGGAGAGAAAGCTGATGACTGTGCTCTAGATGGAAGAAAGAAGAGAATATGTCATGTGGATATTGCCGACAGAGGAAATCCTGGTTCTCTGGCCACAGAACTGCCTTAAGAGTAGAGGGAAGTGGTGATTGTGGGTAGGGATTGGAGGAGAGTATGCAGGGATCAATGATAATGGAAAAAAATAAAATAACATATATAGAAGAAAAAAGAGAGGGAGCCTTTCATTCAGTAATTAAGACTAAAAGAGTCAAAATAGAAACATTGTTGATATTATACAAATTAGTGACAAGAACACCAAGCTGAAAGTAGAAACACCTGAGTCCTAGGACCAGCCTCGCCACCACCTGGCTGTGTGGCCCTGGATAAGCAACTTAGAACATGTGGCCTGGTTTTTCTACTTCATTCTCCCACTAACAAGCGTGTGTGACTGGCACTGTTCTGGGCACTGGGAATGCAGAAGAAAGGCAGCGTTGGTGCCCCCAGAGCTCCCACCTCCAATGGCAGAGTGTGTGGACTGTGCTAGGCACTCTCTGTTGTCCCTTCTAGGCCTTCAACCTGAGAAGGTGCACAAGTTCATCATGGTGACTGGGAAGCTGGCCAGTGCCCTGAGGTCACAGAAGAGCCAATTTGCCAAATGGATTTGCTTCTTGTTTTAATTAACCAAATTTTGTCTTGTTTTATAGAATATCAAATTCAGTTTGTCTTTGACCCAGCTTCCTACAGTGAAGACTTCAGTGATAAAGGGTCTGTGGGGTGATTAAGAACAGCAGCCGGAGATGGATGGGCCCAGAGGGCATTATGTTCAGTGAAATAAGCCAATCAGAGAGAGATAAATACCATATGATCTCACTTACGTGTGGAATCTGAAGAACAAAATAAAGGAACAAGCAAAACAGACTCAAAGACACAGAGTACAGACTAACGATTGGTAGATGGGATAGGGGTTAGGAGACTGGGTGAAAAGGGTGAAGGGATTGAGAAGTACAGACTGGTAGTTACAAAATAGTCATGGGGCATGAAGTCCATCAGAGGAACCATAGTCAGTGAAATTGTGATAGCTATGTAAGGTGGCAGGTGGGTACTAGAAGTGACGGGGAACATTTTGTAAAGTATATGATTGTCTAATTATTATGCTGTATAACTGAAATAAATACAAAATAATGTTGAATGTAAGCTGCCATTAAAAATATAAAAATTTAAAATATTTAAATAAATAAATAAGAACTGCAGAGTTGCGTGTGGAGGGTGGTAGGTCAGGGAGAGGCCCTGCAGTAAAGATGGGAGCTGGGCTGGCAGCTTGGAGCCTTCTGTCCTCCCCTTCCTGAATTTCCACTCCCACCGCTCCTTTCAGCCTCGAGGACAGGTAATGTGAAAAAGGAAGAAAACTCACAGGCCACCTGGGAAAGCCCCTTATAAACCCTGGGTTTCTTCAGAGATTCCCTGCACAGAGGAAGGTTAAACAAACAAAAAAAAAAGGCAACTTAATCTTTGGTTTCGGTCACCATCTGGCGGGCAAAATTCCACATCACATACTCGAAGCACCATCTCTGCTCCTCCATCAGAACAGAGGGTTCAAGTGTAAGATTCTTTCTAAACTTTTCCCAATGGGAATTTTTCTGATGGTTAATCTAACATCGTGACTGTGTCCCTCGCTTTGACATGAAACCCCATCTTCTCTCAGCGAAGTCCCGGTTTTTCGAGGCTTATTAGACGAGATTTTTCTGACCCCAAAACCCCACCCACAGAGGACCTGTGGCTGCTTCCCCTGCCTTACCTCCGGCTCCCACAGCACACACGGGGAGGGGGAACACAAGGGGGCGGCCTATCCCTAAGGGGTGTGAAGCTAAAATATATAAATATATACGTTAATACTATCCCTCCCCCTTCTACGTTCTTCTGGCTAAAAAACTATTAACGGGAGAAATCACAGTTTAATATGTGCACATGGGATTCACATAGGCATGAACACTCCGGAGGCAGTGAGGCATCATGGAGTACAGGAGACATTTTTGACTCAGCCTGTGCTCAGTGATTACAGCATCAATCCCCAGATGGAAAGGTCTAGGGTTTCTTTTTTTTTAATTTAATAAATCTTTATTGTTCAGATTATTACAATTGTTCCTCTTTTTTCCCCCCATAGCTCCCCTCCACCCGGTTCCCACACCTCTCTCTGCCCTTACTTCCCCGCCATTGTCCTCCATAGGTGTACCATTTTTGTCCAGTCTCTTTCTGCACACCCCTCACCCTTTTCCCCCTGAGAAATGTCAGTCCACTCCCTTTCTATGCCCCTGATTCTATTATATTCTCCAGTTTATTCTGTTCATCAGATTTTTAATTCACTTGATTTTTAGATTCACTTGTTGATATATATTGTTGTTCATAATTTTTATCTTTTTCTTTTTCTTCTTCCTCCTCTTCTTAAAGAGTACCTTTCAGCATTTCATATAATACTGGTTTGGTGTTGATGAACTCCTTTAGTTTTTTCTTATCTGTGAAGCTCTTTATCTGACCTTCAATTCTGAATGATAGCTTTGCAGGTAGAGTAATCTTGGTTGTAGATTCTTGCTATTCATCACGTTGAATATTTCTTGCCACTGTCTTCTAGCCTGCATAGTTTCTGTTGAGAAATCAGCTGACAGTTGTATGGGTGCTCCCTTGTAGGTAATTGTTTTTCTCTTGCTGCTTTTAATATTCTCACTCTGTCTTTTGCTCTTAGCATTTTAATTATGATGTGTCTTGCTGTGATCCTCTTTGGATTTCTTTTGTTTGGGGTTCTGTGAGCTTCCTGGACTTGTAAGTCCATTTCTTTCACCAGATGTGGGAAGTTTTTAGTCATTATTTCTTCAAATAGGTTTTCAGTATCTTGCTCTCTTCTTCTGGCACCCCCATAATTCTGATGTTGCTACACTTGAAGTTGTCCCAGAGGCTCCTTACACTATCTTCAAATTTTTGGATTCTTTTTGCTTTTCCAGTTGAGTGTTTTCTGCTTCTTTGTATTTCAGATCTTTGACTTGATTCTTGAGTTCCTCTAGTCTGCTGTTAGGTCTCTTTATATTTTTTATTTCAGTCAGTGTATGTTTAATTTCTAGTTGGTCCTTTTTCATCTCCTCGAGGGTCTCATTAAATTTATCCATCTTTCCTAGGAAATTCTTGAAAAACCTTATAACCGTGGTTTTGAACTCTATATCCAGTCATTTGTTTTCCTCATTTCTTTTGTTTGTGATCTGTTCCTTTGTCTCTGCATTTTCGCTGCTTCCCTGAGTTAGTTGATAGAGTACCTTTGTGTGCTAATTGTCCTATATGATCCAGTAGCTCCACTCCCCCAGTTACCTTAGGTGGACACTCTTTGTGCATCCCTTTGGGTACTGTGTGTACAACCTTGTTGTAGTTAAGACTTGATTGTTGTTGGTATCATTGGGGGGAATTAACCTCCAGGCCAACTGGCTGTGAGAATCAGCTGTGTCTATGCTAGGAGAACTTCTGTGCTGGAGTCTGCCTTATGAGACAAGACTTGCAAAATTGCAAAAGCTTCTGTGCTCAGCTTGGATGGGGCAGAGTTTTAGGGCTGAGCAGACAGCCCTGGCTTCCTATCAGCCCTTCCCTATAACGCCCTGGTAATAGCTGCAGCCCTCTCTGCACACAGTCATGCTCACAGGCCTCCAGACCTCTGCCTTTTGTGGTTCCCATGAGTTTCCATGTGCTCCAGGGACCTGTATGAGTCTGAGTCCACAGGATCTTGCCCGAAACTGGGGTTCAGTGCAGTCAGAAGTGGAGTTAGTGGAGTTCAGTGCAGTTGGGAAGTTTAGTTTTCCTCCCACTAGAGAAAGCCAGGAGCACAATCAGCAGTCAGTCCACTCTGCATGCACAAGTGTGCCTCCAGACCTCTGCCTTTCATGGCTTCCCTAAGTTTCCGTGCACTCCTTCCTTTTCCCAACAATTCAAACTCTCCCCATATGAGTCTTGCCCAGAACTGGGGTTCAATGCAGTGGGGAGTTTCCATTCCCCTCCCGCTAGAGGAAGCCAGCCAGGCAATCTGCTGTCCATCCTTTCCCTGCATGTCTCCATACCTCAGCTCTTTGCAGCTCCTCTGAGTCTCCGTGAGCCCCTTTCTTTCCTTCTAGTTATAGAATTTCCACTCAGCCAGCTTTCCTGTGGTTCTGGATGATGTCCATTCTGTCTTTTAGTTGTAGTTTTGAAATTGTTGTGCAAGGCAGCAGTTTAGGTGTTCACCTATGCCGCCATCTTGGTTTCCCTAGGGTTCGATTCTGGTCAAGGGCACAGACTAGGTTGCTGGCTTGATCCTCTCCCCAGTCCCGGCACATGTGGGAGACAACCAATCGCTATGTCTATTTCACATTGATGTCTCTCTCTCTCTCTCTTTCTCTCTCTCTCCCTCTCTCTCTCTCTCCCTTCCACTTTCTAAAAACTAATGGGAAAAATACCCTCAGGTGAGGATTAACCAACAGCAACTACAGAAAAGGCACTTTAGACAAAGGAGGAGCGGGAGATACTGGGTCTCAGAAGTGAGAAGGGGCGGTTAGGGAAGCTGAGGAGTGGGGCCCAGCGGTAAGGCTGCCAGATGCTTGGAGAGGTGGGGCGGGGCCTGGCTCACGGGCGGGCGAGACTGCAGAGCCAGAGCAGGTGAGCTCCAAGGTGGCGGCCCAGGCGCCTGCCCTGAAGCGCGCTCTCCGCCTGCGCCCCTCGGGCAGGAGTGGGTAGGGTCCGTTTCTTAAGCAGCAGTTTAACAGGACCTGCGTGGCGGAGGCTGGGTTCCTCCCGGGGCTGCCTCACCTCCGGGTCCAGGCGGGAGCCGGGAAGCCTCCTGGGGAGGAAGCTGGGGAGCAGGGCGCCCGGCCTGTCCCCGGAATTCTCCCTCCCGCCGGGCACTCAGCCTCGCCCTCGCTCTGTGCGCACTGCTGGCCGGGAGCCTCTGGCTGGAGTCCCTCCGAAGCGCCCGGAGCTCCGGACAAAGCCACAGCAGAGAGGAACCAAACGCAAGAGACACGCAGACTCCCCGCCTGAGCGCTACAAACGTCCAAATCTGAGCTGGGAGCCTGGGAGCCTGGGAGCCCCGCCCCCGCCCCAGCCTCCTCCCTTACCCCCCCTCCCCCAAGGGGCTCAGAACCGGAGCGCCGTGGTTGCCCCGGGGACGTGATGCGCAACAGCGGGAGAGTGGGGCCAGGAAGTGTTGGGGGAAGGGGAGTCTGTGGACAAAAGGGGCCACGTGATCACGTGGGAAGCTCTGGCCCTGCAAACGCAAAGGATGGCCTGAAAGTAAACATGCAACTAAAAGCCTTATGGAGGGTGGCCATGCCCTGGGCCAGACCCTTCCCTGACAAGGCCAGCCTTCCCCTTCCCCTGTTGTTCTGGACCCCGAATCTCACAAAAGACGCCTCAAAAAGTCGAATTATGGAGTCATTTATTAAAGGCCGGTGGCATACAAGGGGCAAAAGTGCTCCAGATCTCACAGCCCCAACAAGCTCGCCACATCTGGCTTATATTGGCAGAATATCACAAAGGCATGGATTACATCTTGGGGTCTGGAATGAGGAGCCTGTTTGCACAAAGCAGTTACAGAAGAGAAATTGAGCAAGTTAGTTATTTAACATATAGTTATTTAACAAGTTAGTTATTTAACATATAGTCTACAGATCACTGAATCAACAGAAACACATTATCTGGGACCACCAGGGCAATTTAGAATAATTGTGCTGTCCTGATTCCAGGACCACTGAGTCAACCAGAATGCATTATCTGTAGCTACTGAGGCAATTTAGGTTAATTGAGCTGTCCTGGTTCCCAGAAAAATGTGCTTCGATGACTAGCGAGATCACAATCAATGGGATATTCAAACCGCCATCAAGGGAGTATTGAATAATACATAAGTTCAGAAAATCAAAATAACTTTTCTGTTGTTTTAGCAAGCAAATGAGTACAGAAGCCAAACAGCAGGTTAAAGTTAAGATTAAACACTGCAGTTTCTACCTGAGATAATTGCTATCATACTTCAGGTGCAGCTTACGTGGCAAAGGGACTTGCATTGGTGAGTGAGCGGAGGATCCCGGCATGGAGGTTTCCCTGGGTTAGCACAGGGCCACGTACAGTCACAGGGTCCTTATAAGTGCAGGAAGGAGGCAGGAGAGGTAGATGCACTGAGAGAGGCCAGCTAGTGATTCCAGGAAGGAGCCACAGCCAAGGGCTCTGTCAGCCTCTGGGAGCTGGGGGCAAGGGGGAGCGAGGAATGGGCCCTCCTCCAGAGCCTCCAGAGGAAGAGACCAGGACACCTCCTGTGATTGGCCTCTTGGCCCACTGCAGGCTCACACCCTCCAGGCATTAGGTAATGCATTTGTGCTGTTTGAAGCCACTACCTTTGTGGCCAGTTGTTACAGCAGGTACAGGAAACCCTCTGCCTTGTGCTTGAGGCGTGGGATAGCTCAGAACTCAGCTCTGGGGACACTTCCCACCAGGTGACCCTGGGCCATCGTTAGCCTCTCCAGGCCTCTGTTTCTCACCTGTAAAATGGGACTAACAGGGTTAGTTAGTTAGTTAGTTCTGGAAAGGGAAAATGGGGAGGAGGTGAGGACTGCTGTTTTTCATAACAAGCCACAGAGAAGTAACCTGACCCTTTAACCCATGTCCCTGTATAATTGTTTAAAAGTAAAATGGCCCTGGCCAGTTTTGCTCAGTGGATAGAGCATTGGTCTGCAAACTGAAGGGTCCTAGGTTCTTTCCAGTCAAGGACACATGCCCAGGTTGTGGGTTTGATCCCCAGTAGGGGATTTGCAGGGGGTAGCCGATCCATGATTCTTTCATCATTGATGTTTCTATCTTTCTCTCCCTCTTCCTTCTCTGAAATCAATAAAAATATTTTTTAAATAAATAAAAATAATAAGAGTAAAATGATTCTAAAATATGGAAATATCTAGGGAAATAAAAAGATGTTCATGTCTGTTTTCTCTTATACATGTCATTTTTAATCTCCTCCCAAAACAAAAGCAATTACCATATACCTGAGATTTATAGAAAGTTTCACAGATTAATATTAGATATATCAGAATATCTAAACTACCTCAAAATCTGCTTAATACAAATGCAATGAGCTGTATTCGTAGTCTCCCACTTAGACTGTCCGAGGGGAGCAGAACTGTCTCCTGCGCCGCAGCGAAGGTGGGCGCAAGCGGGGGTCCATGGCTTAACTAAGACCGATGCCATTGCGGTGGGTACACTGAGCCACAACAGCAGCAAGTCATTGCTGGACAGTGAGCTACACAAGCAAAGCCGGGAGTGCCAATGGCAAAGGCACTTCCCAGGAATAGGAATAAACTCTGATAGATTTGCGATACAGAGTTTTGGGAATAAGTCACAATTCTGCAGTGAATTATTCCTAAAATATAACACAGTTATGGCTTTTGGATAATCATAAATGTCAACATGGCCCTCTAGTGACATGAGGTTTGTTTTGGAGGAAACCTTACACAGCAGGCTCTCGGGGGACAGGAGCCATGGCCCTGGGGAGGGGTTCCGGGTCACAGCGGACCTGCAGATGCTGTGAGTCCAGTGCATGTGGTGCTGGTTTAAGAAAAGGATATAGGAGAGCGCAACTGGCGTGGCTCAATAGTTAAGCGTCAACCTATAAACCAAAGGTCCCCAGTTCAATTCCCAGTCAAGAGCCCATGCCCAAATTGCGGGCAACCAGTCAATGATTCTCATCATTTATGTTTATGTTTCTCCTTCTCCCTTCCTCTCTCCCTCTCAAATCAGTAAAAATATATTTTAAAAAATAAAAGGGTTATAGACTAGAATAAGGAACAAGATGTAGGTGCAGCCACATAGCAAAACTAAACCACATGAGGCAAAGACCAAAAGCAGTACTTAGAAGCTGAAGTGGTTTCAGCTTATGTTGGAACCAGAGAGGAGTAAATGTCTGACACAGAGTCCATGTGTGAAGACACTATGCAGACAGCAGGTGGAAGCATGCAGCCCCTCTGACAGCCTGCAGAAAGTTCTGGACCGAGTTTATGTTGTGCATGTACAGGGTCCCGGTTACACATTCCACACCCACATGTGACAAACCCTGAAAAAATAAGAATAGAGAAAACTTCCTCACGCTGAGAAGAGCTTCTGCAGAAACCTCGGAGGCAGCAGCCAACTCCATGAGAGACGGGGTCAACTAGATGGTCGGTCCTGACAGTGCTCATGTTACACTTAGTGGTGAAAGGCTTTCCCCTCTCCACTCTCATTCAGCAGCCCTGGGGTTCTCACCAGTGCAACAGCCAAGGAAAGGAAGTGAAAAGCTTACAGATTGCAAAAGGAGACATGAAACTATGCCTACTTTCAAATTGTCTATATAGAAATTCCAAGGAATCTATATATAAACTACTAAGACCTGCCCAGCCAGCATGGCTCAGTAGTTGAGCATCGACCTGTGAACTAGGAGATGGAGGTTTGATTCCTGGTCAGACACACACCTGGGTTTCAGGCTCGGGCTCTAATGAGGGCTGGGGGACTTGCAGGATTCTCTCCTCATTGATGTTTCTGTGTCTCTCTCCCTATCCCTTCCTCTCTGAAATCAATAAAAAAGATAAATATGTTTAAACTACTAGACCTAAAAATGGGTTTAGTTAGTATTCAGGATATAGGATAATCATACAGAAATCAGTTATATTTCTATATACTAGCAAGAAACTCACAAATGCCAAAATTAAAAAATTCAGAGCCATTTAAAATCACTCAAGATTTTGGGGTGACAACCTGGAGCTAAAGCCCCTCTCTCTCCATGAAGAGGAAGCACACGCAGGGCGCCTGATGCAGACCCCCGGTTCCCATGAGGTGGATGTAAGATGCTGGGATGAACACAGTACAATCGCCATCATCTTTAGTACGCACAGATGGCGGTTCTGCCTGGTGGAGGCCCTGTGTCCCATCAGCCCTTGGGAGGGAAGCAGCAGCAAACCCCCTGAATTAAGGTGAGTGGGAACCACCCCAATAAACACATTTTGGATTTTTTTTAAAGCACTCAAAAATGAGGGAGAATCCAAGATGGTGGCATAGGTAAACACCTACACTGCTGCCTCGCACAACAATTTCAAAACTACAACTAAAAGACAGAACGGACATCATCCAGAACCACAGGAAAGCTGGCTGAGTGGAAATTCTATAACTAGAAGGAAAGAGAGGGGCTCACAGAGACCCAGAGGAGCTGCAAAAAGCTGAGGTACGGAGACCCGCGCACTGAGAGAACAGGTGCTGGAGAACCTGGCTGGCTCAACAGAGGCTTCTTCGGTTTTGCAAGTCTGGTATCATAAAGCTGAATCCAACACAGAAGTTTCCCTGGCATAGTGAAAATGCCGAGACAAGGGAAGGGATTACAAACAAAAGAAATGGAGGGGAAAAAACGATTGGATATAGAGTTCAAAACCACGCTTATAAGGTTTTTCAAGAATATGCTAGAAAAGTTGGATAAATTTAGTGAGACCCAAGAGGAGATGAAAAAGAACCAACTAGAGACACTGACTGAAATAAAAATATTATACAGAATCCTAACAGCAAACTAGAGGGTGGCAAGAATCAAGTCAAAAATTTGAAATATAAAGAAGCAGAAAACATTCAACCGGAAAAGCAAGAAGAGAAAAGAATCCAAAAATGTGAATATAATGTAAGGAGCCTCTGGGACAGCTTCAAGCGTACCAACATCAGAATTGTAGGGGTGCCAGAAGAAGAGAGAAAGCAAGTTACTGAAAACCTATTTAAAGAAATAATGACCGAAAACTTCGCACATCTGGTAAAAGAAATAGACTTACAAGTCTAGGAAGCACACAGAACCCCAAATAAAAGGAATCCAAAGAGGACCACACCAAAACACATCATCATTAAAATACCAAGAGCAAAAGACAAAGAGAGAATATTAAAAGCAGCAAGAGAAAAACAGTTCATTACCTACAAGGGAGCACCCATATGACTGTCAGCTGATTTCTCAACAGAAACAATGCAGGCCAGACGGGAGTGGCAAGAAATAGTCAACGTGATGAATAGCAAGAACCTACAACCAAGAATAATCTATCCAGCAAAGCTATCATTCAGAATTGAAGGGTAGATAAAGAGTATCACAGAGAAGAAAAAGCTAAAGGAGTTCATCAACTCCAAACCAGTAGTATTATATGAAATGCTAAAAGGTACTCTTTTAGAAGAGGAAGAAGAAAAAGTTAAAAGCCAAAAAATTATGAGCAACAAATACATATGTATCAACAAGTGAATCTAAAAATTAAGTGAATTAAAAATTTGATCAACAGAATAAACTGGTGAATATAATAGAATCAGGAGCACAGAAAGGGAGTAGACTGATAATTCTCAGGGGGACAAAAATCATAAAGCATCAAACAGACTGTGAAATTTCAGCAGAAAGATTAAAGTTAGGTGAGGTAGATAAGTGGTCAATCAAAGGACTTGTATGCATGCATATAAGCATAACCAATGATCACAGACACTGGGGGGTTAGGGTATGCCTGGGAGGGAGGGGGGCAATGGGGAGATATGTATAAAAAATTAATAAAAATTAATAAAAAGAAAAAAATAAAGCACTCAAAAATGAAAATGTAGGGGTTATTCTAACAAAAAGTGAAAAATGTATATGCCAAAAACTACACAATAGTAATCAAAGAAATCAAAATTTTCTAAATAAATGGAGAGACAACTGTGCTCATGGATTGGAAGACTTAGCATAATAAAGATGCCAACTCTTCCTGACCTGCAGGTTGAACTCAATTTCTATTTAAAAAATAGAAAGATTTCATATACGTAAGAAATAATCTGGTGTTTTCTGCAATCCTAACATTTATATTGAAAGGCAAAACAACTCGAGCAGGTGAAAACAATTTTGAAGAAGGACGGGGAAGGAACCCTCTTTCCAGACGTCTACCGTTAGAGCAGCAAGGTGGAGGTGGTGGTGGAGATGCAGACACAGGTGATGGAGAGCGGAAATAGGCCACACAGCATGTCCACTGATTGTGACAAAGCTGCAAGGCAACTCAGTAAAGGAAATGTAGACTTTTCAATGCTCAGTGCTGGAGCAGTTGGATGTCCATAGGCAAAAACATATCACACATTACATAAAAATTCACCTTAAATGGGTCACAGACTAACACATAAAATGTAAAACCAGAAAAAAATTAGGATAAAACCTTTGGGTTCTAGGGCTAATCCAAAAGTCATTAGACAGGATGCCAGAAGCATGATTCATAAAAGGGAAAATTATAAATTGAGTTTCATCAATTTTGTTCTCTGAAAAAATATCTTTTAAAGAGAATGAAAAGACAAATTAAGACTGGAAGGAAATATCTGCAAATCACTAACTGACAAAGAGGTAGCACCTAGATAAATAGTCAGTTTTACAAATCTGTGCGTTCCTCATCCACAGACTCAACCAACCACAACTGAAAATATTCCCCCACAATGTTACATGTAGTTAGGCCTACAGTGGTTGCATCTGTCTGGATGTGTGCAGGCTTTTTGTCATTATTCCTTAAACAAGATATATAACAATTATTTACTTGCATTGTAATAAGTATGAATAATCTAGAGATGGTTTAGAGTAGCGGTTCTCAACCTGTGGGTCACGACCCCTTTGAGGGTCAAATGACCCTTTCACAGGAGTGGCCTAAAACACCAAAATCAAGTCCAGTATATAAACCGTGTACTTGCCTGTAACCTACGCACATCCTCCTCTATGCTCTAAACCAGTGATTCTCAACCTTCCTAATGCTGAGACCCTTTAATACAGTTCCTCATGTGGTGGTGATCCCCAAGCATAAAATTATTTTCATTGCTACTTCAAAACTAATTTAGCTACTGTTATGAATCGTAATGTGGTGTCTGTGGAGGGTCCCACAACCAGTCCTCCATAGATACCAAGGGATGGCTGTATAAATAGCTTCCGAAAGACCACAGTAAAAGGCAAAGAATCCTTTAGAAAATGGGCAAGAGACATAATGTGACATTTCACCAAATGAAAGAAAGCAGGGACACACCATGTGCTGCAAGGATGCAGAGCACCTGGGTCTCTCAGACACTGCGGTAGAAATGGGACCTGGTGCAGCCACTCTGCAAGTGCCCTAAAGCCTAAACGTGTAACCCCACCCCCCAGCAGTTACGTTTCTGACATTTATCCAGAGGATTAGAGGTTTGTGATCTCACAGAAGCCTGTACATGAATGTTTATATCAGCTTTATTCATAACTAGAGCCCCAGTGCATGAAATTTGTGCATGGGGTAGGCGGAGTGTCCCTCAGCCCAGCCTGCACCCCCTCCAATCTGGGACCCCTCAAGGGATGTCCGACAGCCCATTTATGGGATCGGATTGGGCCTAAACAGGCAGTCAGACATCCCTCTCACAATCCAGGACTGCTGGCTCGCAACTGCTCGCCTGCCTGCCTTCCTGATTGCCCCTAATCTCTTCTACCTGCCAGCCTGGTCACTCCTTAACCACTCCCCTGCCAGCCTGATTAATGCCTAACTGCTCCCCTGCCAGATTTCTCCTGCAGGCCTGGGCCGCCCCTCATCCCTAACTGCCCTTCCCTGCAGACCTGGTCACCCCAACTTCTCTCTGCCGGCCTGGTCACCCCTAACTGCTCTCCCTGAAGACTTGATTGCCCCCAACTGTCCTTCCATGTAGGCCTGGTCCCTCCCAACTGCCGTCCCCTGCTGGCCCGATCACCCACAACTGCCCTCCCTTGCAGTCCTGGTCCCTTCCAACTGCCCTCCCCTGCTGATCATTTTGTGGTGGCCTTCTTGTGTCCACATGGGGATAAGATCTTTGGCCACATGGGGGCAGCCATCTTGTGTGTTGGAGTGATGGTCAAATCTGCATATTACTCTTTTACTAGATAGGATAGAGGCCTGGTGCCTGGGTGGGGGCCAGCTGGTTTGCCCTGAAGGGTGTCCCAGATCAGGGTGGGGGTTTCCTTGGGGCGTGAGGCAGCCTGGGTGAGGGGCCTGTGGTGGTTTGCAGGCCAACCATGCCCACCCCCACCCCCCAGCGACCCAAGCAGAGGCCCTGGTATCTGGGATTTATTACTCTTCTACAATTGAAACTTTGTATCTTCAAGCAAAGCAAAGCCTCCTGCTTGCTCCATGGCAGCAGCCATTTCTGTTGGGATTTATTTATCTTCTATAATTAAAATTTTGTAGCTTTAAGTAGAGGCCAAGGCAGGCCAGGGTGTGCAGAAAGCTTGGCTTCCTCCATCACCAGGAGCAACCCTAGCCTCCTGCTCTCTCCAGCTCTGTGGCTGCCACCATTTTTCTTGGGATTTATTTATATTCTAT
>PVJN01032487.1:0-24129 GCA_004026805.1 Lasiurus borealis | reverse complement strand
TCCCTCCCTCCCTCCCTCCTTCCTTCCTTCCTTCCTTCCTTCCTTCCTTCCTTTCAATAAGCTGTCCACTTCTCTTACTTCCGCAATAAGCTTTCCCTCCATACCAGACACACATAGGCACAGCTTATGTGCGATTTGCTCTAGAACCTGTTGACAGAGGACAGGAAAGTTGAGAAAGCCCCTGGAGTAAGTAGACAGTTTTATTTGCTCCCAGTTTACTTAATGACTTCAAACCTTATATAAGTTATTTTTTCCCCTAAGACTTAGATTTATATTATTCAGAATTTTACTTAGGTTTTAAAAATCATGTAAACAGTTATTACTTCAGTACATTCTCCAAGAAATCCTGTGGAATAATTTGGCCATCACCGGAACCCCTATTTATAATCAAGGATTCTTGAATTCAGAGAAGTGACTTTTACTGGGTCAAATAAAACAGAGTGGGCGTGGAACCATTTAAAAAAAAAAACTACTAACACAATTCTAAATAGTGTATGTACATTTATTTTTTAATCACAATAACAAACAGATGAAGTGGGAGTTATCAATATATCCATTTTACAGATAAGGTAACTGAGTATCTCAAAGTGATGTATGTTACCCAAGATCAGAGCTAATAAATAGCAGAGATGGATTTCAAGCCCAGACGAACTGATTCCAGTTCCCACTTATTTAATCACCTGACCACACTGCCTTTCTGAATGCAATAAAAATAATGAAGTTTGTGGTTCCTGCCTTTCAGCTAGTTACAATCTCTTACAAAAGCAGTAAAAGTATAAGGAGGCTGAATACGGAGTGCGCTCTGGTTTCTTTGGAAGGGAGTGCATGTTGCATCGGGAATGTATATTATTTCAGCGCTCCAGAGTTTGCCTGGTTGTTACAGTCTTGCTTTATAGGGCCTGGAGGCGGAACATGTTGTTTTACCTTACAGCATTTGGGGCTGGAGCTATAGATTGGTGGTGCTGAAATAAATATGTCTGCTGCTTCTGTTCTAAGACTCACCCAGGCCGGGAAGATAATGGGGTCAGAAATGTAAATGTCCATAGGACTCAAACTCTAATTTAAAGCCACACACTTTGCACTTCTCCACCGCCTATTCTGCTAAGCTCCCTTTAGCCGTTAACTCCTTTGTCACCAAAGCCAGCAGTGTCCACTGGGCATGCCCAGTGATATGGTTGGAGCCTGCAAACAGTTTCACTCACTCCCGGCTTTCCCCAGCTGCCAAAGGAAGGAGGAGACAGAGGCAGGAGTTAAACAGGCACAGAACTTGGATCATCAGCTCGGGATGCCCCTGGCCCAGGCAGAGCCCTGAGAGAGCTGGCGGCGGGTGGTGAGGAGAGGCTCCCGCGAGAAGCACCTGGTCAAACAGACAGTCTGGCAGGTCTTCAAGGTAGTTGCTGCGTGAGCCCGGTAGGTCCCTCTGGCGTCTTTTTGGCACAGCCCGGCCGGATCGTGAAGGTGTGAAGTGAGCTCTCGGGCCAGGGCGGGGTAAGGGGGAGGGAGAGCGGGGAGGACAGGGACGCTGGATCCAGGGAGCTGCCAGCGACTGTGTCTGGCCGGTCCCCGCGATCCTCCGAGCCGCAGCTGCTCGGGGGTTTCCGCCGAAGAGCCAAGCGCACAAGTAGCAGCGGAGCTCGTCTTGCACGGCGACTCCCTGGCCCCGCTTTGTGCTGGCGGCGGCGGAGCCCTTCCCGGAGCCCTTCCCGGAGCCCTCCGCAGGTACCCTCGCCCCATCACGAGTAAACCTTGGAGAAGTGCAATCTTCACACGGCTCTCCGTGGGTCTAGCAGGGGCTCGGGCATGCTCAGTAAGCTACTTGGTGTTTCTCTCTCTCTCTCTCTCTCTCTCTCTCTCTCTCTCTCTCTCTCTCTCTCGGAGGGTGGGTGGTGACAAGTTAGAAGCGCCGGCGGCAGGTCCCCGCCCCCGGGATCGGCCTCCCCCTGGCCGGGGGATGCAGCTCAGGTACGCAGCATCCTGACCGGGAGCTGGAGGGGCTGCGCCCGCCCGCCTGCCCGCCTGCGCGCGCGGCCACCCCCCCACCACCCCAGCATCCCAGCCCGAGGACGGCCCGCCGCTCTCCACGGTACTGCGGAGAGCTCAGCTCCGCCCTTCTCTTTCAGAAGGACAGCACCCCGCGTCACGTAACCCAGCCTTCTCGGGCTCCACCGCCGCCTCCTCCTTTCCAGTCTTTTTCCTCTCCTCCTCCTCCTCCTCCTCCTTCTTCTCCTCCTCCTGCTCCTGCTCCGGCTCCCCTCCGCCGCCCGTTCTTCCCTCCCGCACTCCTGGAGATAGACGCTCCAGCCTGACGCCTCTGAAAAGGCAGCGGCAGTCGCCTTACCCACACAGACCTCAGGAAATTCGCTGTGACTGATGCATGCTTCAGGCTCAGGCTCGAGCTGAGGGGAATAACCTGGCAGGTAAAAGGAGCTCAATTGGGGCTGGGGGAGGGGACGGGGCGAGGCAGGCTGGAGAAGGATCTCTCTCTCCCCCCCCTCGTTGTAACTGAGCCAGGATCTGCTACCAATGCACAGGGAAGGATGGGTGGTGGGAGGGTGGAGCAGGGATCCTGGTGGTTTCGCATGCAGCCTTTTACAGAGAAGGCAAGAAGACGAGACAGCGGAGCCGGCGTAGTAACTTGCAGGCTAAATGCGGTGATTTATTGGCCAAAGAAAGGAAATGGACAAGTTAGAAACCAAAGCGATGTAATAATAGGTCTGTGATCTACATCGTTCTCTCTCTTCCCCATCCGCCGCATGCTGTGCCTCGCCTCAATTTCTGTAGTCCACTCCAGGCTCCAAGAAACTGCACTGGTACTAGAGATGGAGCTTAGAGACTGGGCGGGAAAGCCAGGCAGAATTTCTGGGCGTGCATGGGTATGGATGGACGTGGCAAAAGCCTGGGGGGAATGATAGGCATTTCTAAAAATATCCCCCAAATTTCCAGGTTCTTTATGATGGTATATATATATATGTTGAAGGGTGCATAGAAAAGTGTGTATGCATGGGTGTGTGTGTGCGAGAGAGATACCACAAACATATTGAAATAAATGCAACTGCAGCCGTTGAGCATACTGTATCGATCCTTCCAGTGGCTTGGGAATGAATTTGATTCTAGAAATGAAAGAAAAGATTAATGAGGCTGTTAGTCTGCTTTTGAATTAGAGCGCTTCTTCCTTTGGCTGCAGTAAGGTTGTTTTTCAGATCCTTTTCTATCATTCTCGAATTCGTGAACTCCCAGGTTTTTCCGGCACCTAGAGAGAATCCTTTTTCTCCATATCAATACCGATACTCTGTCACACACAATGAGCTTCCTCTAAGAACTGGGGGAGTCCGCTGACCTCCCCTGTGGTTTGAGAATATATATGTGTGTTTCCCCCCTTCTCCTCCATTCCTTAAAAAAAAAAGCAAAAACAAACAAACAAACAAAACCCCCACACAAAACTGTCAAGGTTTGCATTTGGAAGAGGGCAGAAGAGAGGGTGAAGAAAGGTTTTGTGATCTATGTAATAGTAATTAATAAAATAATCGGACCCAGCCGAATCACACAGAAAAAGGATTTTCTAACCCATGAGCGTGGGGATGGTTACACAGCACTCTTTTTGATCTTGAAATTCCAGAATTATTTCACAAACAATGGGAGATTTGGCAGATTCCTGAGTCCACTTAAAAAAAACAAAAAACCAAACGAGAGCATACTGAACACTATGTTATCTTAGAATGGATTTTAGGAGCACCTTCCGTTGGGCTCAGCATAGGACTAGACAAGCTATGGCTGGTGACTGCTGATGGTGTGGGATAGAGCAGCCATAATAAATAAGCGACTGGGATTTTTATTTCCCTTTGCTAGTGGGCAGTGTATGTCTGAGTATTTGTGTATGTGTGTGTGTGTGTGTGTGTGTGTATGTGCTGAAAGAGAGAGAACCAGTCATCAATTTCATCTGGGGAGGAACTTGAAGTGGGATCCCCTAGCTTGGTGGCTCTCAGCTGACACCTGTAGGGATTGCTCTGTACTGAAGAGAAATGCTCTCAGCTCCCTCCATGGAGGAGCAGCCGCACAATGCGGTGCCATAAATTACTGCTGGTTTCAGCTGGTAGAAGGGGAAAAAGTGTTAATTGGATAATGAGGTTATGTGTCCAGGCAATAACTTATGTGTGTGTGTGTGTGTGGGGGGGTATCTGGTGTGTGGGGGCGGTGATGTTACTACATGTGATTGCTTGACATAACCAGATTATACATTTGTGAATTTTTGGCAAAATATGAGAGTAATATTTTTTTTGTTTGTTAAAAAATGGCTTTAAAACCACTATTTATGATTTCTGCTCCATTTCAAGAACCTGTCAGATTAGAGTTGAACAAAGACAGGTGATTTTTAATGATACGGTGAATAATTCAAAGATACAATTTTAAATTCTAGCATCGTAGAGTCGCATCAGCTAAGGTAACACACACGGCTGTTCTGACCACACACGTTCTGAGCTGACAGCCAGATAAGTACTTGAGGAGGCGGTAAGTTCACTATGCAGTTAGGCAAAACACTAACTACACATATGTTGAGGAGTTTGTAATATGGCGATTGAGTCATAAATGCTGCCAAAAATAGGCACCGAACTCCAGTGGTGTGTTTTCTCCTATACTATATTATTCCTTTATTTAAAAAAAACGATAGGAAAATACTTGTTTGAAATTTTTAAAAGACTCTTAAGAAACCATCAAGATTCCTTCTCTCTCTGAGAAGAAGAAAATGCTAGGAGTGTTATACAAATCCAAGGTGGCAGTTTCCAGTGGGCAGCTTGATCTGCTCTGCCTGTTGTAAATTCAGCTATTCACTGAGATATGAATAGGTTGTATTTTTATTGTCCACATAACCACTACACAATATAAACAGATTTTTTAAAAAGGGGCTTTTCCCTCCCCTTCCCTTCATGTATTTTTAAAAATTAAACTTCCTTAGAAAAAGGAAGACATAACCAAGTCTCGATGACAACCTGGAAGGTTACCTGTTAACAGTCCACATAAACTACCAGGGTGTAATGGGTAATGGTGTGTGATATTGACTATTGGGACACCTTATGTCTTTCTTGTAGATCAGGACACATAAGCCCCTCCCCATTAAGTTAACTCTGGTGTACGGACAGCAATAGTCCTGATTTCTGAGCTGAATAATGACTGGTAATGATGCTATGAATGACTTTAGAACTTTGTTTTAATTCTCTGCAGATTTCTGGGTCCTTGTTAAAAGGCAAAATAAAACCAAAATGCCTCACCAACACACGACCGATTGATATGCTGGCGTCTTAGCGTGGCCTCGCAGAGGTGGAGAGAAAAGAAGAGGGGCTGTGGCGATTTCCACCTCTAACAGCTTCCGGCGTCTTCCCAGCTCTGGCTTTGACCCCTGCTGCTGGGGAGGGAAAACAAAGAGAGAAGTGACATCCCGCCTGCCTGCGAGGCCACACACCAGGAATTCTGCTTTGGCTACCGTGGTGCTGGAAGTGCATGACATGACAGCAGAAGCAGGCCTCTGAAACTACTCTGGTGTTGACCAGGGGTGCTCTCCGGAGACAAGGAACCCCGTTGTCCCTCCTGGTTTGGGACCCTACTACACCTGGAGAGGGTGTTGTTCACAAACATCCCTAGGATTCTGGTTCATTGGTGGCTCCTTGTTCTTCCCCGAGAGAAGCGTTTACTTCTTACCTGATCCTAGCCGCTTCCTCTTTGCCTGGTACCTCTGAGGGTACCTGGCAGATGACCCTGGAGGAGTGAAGAAGAAGCATCATCATCAGATCTGTGGACACCACCGATGCCCCTGAACTAGTCCACCCGACGCCAATGGATGCGTGATTGCCCTTGACCTTCGGTTGCCGCCTTTTTTTTTTTTTCCAGAACCTTGCTTCCAAAGTGTATCCTCCTCCCTCTGGTCTGGACATTTGGTGGCTGCCCTGTCCCCCGGGGGCCTACCTTTTCCAGTTGGGCAGGGACTATAAGGAGAGAGGAGGGCGGGGTTGCTGGAAGAAGAAGAAGAAAAAAAGAGCTCGATAAAAGGAGGGCGCCTCCCTCCCACTGGGGCCCACTCCCCCCAACCCCCCCCAACCCCGCTCTCTCCCTTCCCTCCTCCTCCTCCTCCTCCGCCTCCTCCTCCTCCGGCGGCGCCCCGGGCCCCCTTCTTTCTTTGCACCACGGGGTCCAGGACGACCGTGACCCTGTCGGCCCCGGCCCCCCCGCGCCGCCCCCCAGCTCCCAGCATGGGGACGGCGCTGCTGCTCCAGCGCGGGGGCTGCTTCCTGCTGTGCCTCTCGCTGCTGCTGCTGGGCTGCTGGGCCGAGCTGGGCAGCGGCCTGGAGTTCCCGGGCGCCGAGGGCCAGTGGACGCGCTTCCCCAAGTGGAACGCCTGCTGCGAGAGCGAGATGAGCTTCCAGCTCAAGACGCGCAGCGCGCGCGGCCTCGTGCTCTACTTCGACGACGAGGGCTTCTGCGACTTCCTGGAGCTCATCCTGACGCGCGGCGGCCGCCTGCAGCTCAGCTTCTCCATCTTCTGCGCCGAGCCCGCCACGCTGCTGGCCGACACGCCCGTCAACGACGGCGCCTGGCACAGCGTGCTCATCCGCCGCCAGTTCCGCAACACCACGCTGCTCATCGACCGCGGCGCCGAGGCCAAGTGGGTGGAGGTCAAGTCCAAGCGGCGCGACATGACCGTGTTCAGCGGCCTGTTCGTGGGCGGGCTGCCGCCCGAGCTGCGCGCCGCGGCGCTCAAGCTCACGCTGGCGGCGGTGCGCGAGCGCGAGCCCTTCCGCGGCTGGATCCGCGACGTGCGCGTCAACGCCACGCCCGCGCTGCCCCTGGACAGCGGCGGCGACGTGCGCCTGGACGACGAGCCGCCCAGCAGCAGCGGCGCCGGCGGTGGTGGCGGCGGCGGCCCGTGCGAGGCGGGCGACGAGGGCGAGGGCGGGGTGTGCCTCAACGGCGGCGTGTGCTCCGTGGTGGACGACCAGGCCGTGTGCGACTGCTCGCGGACCGGCTTCCACGGCAAGGACTGCAGCCAAGGTAAGGCCCGACGGACGGACGCGCGCCCTCCCCCCACCGGGGCCTCGGGGCCTGGGCGGGGCGCGGGGAGGCAGGAGGGCCGGGCAGCAGCAGCAGCGCCCCCGGCCCTCTATGGTGCATGGTGGGTGTGTGTGTGGGGGGACTGTCTTCTCGGGGGCACAGCATTTCCGGAAGTTCCCGGGCGGAAGACGTGGATCTGGCCTCTGCGCCTCCTCATCACCGCCGCCCGCAGCTGCTCCCGTGGCGGCATCCTCTTCAGGGTGGAGCAACCACGTGTCCCCGGTTCAGTTTCCCCCGGGAAACCTGTCCACCAGCCCTACTTCCACCAGCGCTACTTCCCACCTCGGGGCCAGGAGGACACGCACGCCCCCGGGCCACCCCTTGCTTGGAGCCTTTGCCAGGGGGGTTCCCAGTCTTCCCTGGGCCAAGGCCCACCTGAGTGACCACTGTGCTCTCTCCCCCATCACCTTGGAGCCAGAATGCACAGAATTCCCCCCATGAGAGGCCACGTAGGCAGTGGGAGGCCGGGCACACACGTCTGGGGAAGGATGAGGTGCAGGACAGGTTGCTCATTGTGGCTGGGAATCTGCAGGAGGTTACGCTTTGCAGGGACTTGAGCCAGACCCAGGACTCAGGATGGGGCGGGCCCTGCTGTGCCTTTTCCAAGTCCAGCGTCAGGTCCTGCTCCCGGTGGGTGGGTGGTGGCCAACGGGGGAGGAGCATGTGAAGGTTTTCTATGGCTACGACCAGGGCCAACGTGGGTCAGCCGAAAAAGTAAAAGGATGCGATTTCTGCGGCTTCCAGAGTGGGAGACAGGCCAGCTAAGGTTTGGAAAAGGTTAGAGATTTCATAGCCGTTCTCAATTAGCAGGTGCTTGGGGGGGGAGCGGGAGAGGAGAGGCCTTTAGATGTTGCTGGACTGGGAAGCGCATAAACAGGCGCTGCCTAGGAAGGATGGCAAGGGATTATCTGAGGATAATCAGCAGATGGCATTCATCGGAGGAGTGAAGGCCACGTTGTCATTTCTGTGGTTCTTTAGAGACTGAAACAGTGTGGCATTTAAAATAAAATCAGGTCTAAGTTTTTATTGTTCTCCCCTTTTGAAAATTTCAGTCGTTAGTGTGTTTCTCTAGTGTTACTAGACGACAGTGATCCAGGAACGATACTGTTGTGTAAATACAGAAGAGCCCCTGGACAGAAAGTGAGCGGTATGGAAACAATGAAACATGGATGTATCTGTGGCTGACCGGGAGAGATGATGTCAGGGTCAAATCAAGGCAAATCAACACATGGGCAAATGGTATTTACGGCTGAAATCTGGAGAGAGGTGAATTATTAAATCTGATTTTGAAAGCTGTAGGGACTCAGCTCTGTGTATGGTTGTATATTACTTACTGTATGTCTTCTGGGTTTTTATTTCTGCTGACACTGCAAAGGGGAACTAGCCCTTGTAAATCTTATTAGATTTGGCAGTTCTCTCTCACCTGACTTTTAAGAAAAAATGAAGGCTTGATACAATTTGTATTTGTTTAAACAGCAAAGGGAAATAGGAGGGAAAAAAAGCTGGTGGCTAGGAGAGTTCATGAGTTTATGAAAAAAGTGAGAGGTTATTCTCTTGCTCTGTCTTCACGAAGGCTTTTGTTTTCATTATAATTTGGATTAAGTCATTAGAGAAGACTATTCCATGCTCTATATACCGCACTTCAGGATGGCCAGTAAATTTCCCTGGGTTTAGCATCAGGCTTTGTAATTATGTTTTACATAAATAAAACAGTACATCTTTCCCACTACCAAATCGAACTTAATTATAAATCATGATTCAGGTAACTACATGTGATGAGTTGCCATAATGTATTTGAAGTTGCATACCTCAACACTGATAAATAGAAATGAATAAAAATGAGCATTATTTCATGGCAAAAACTGCTGTTAAGTATCCCAGTGGCACTTTAAAATACAAAGCAGGCCATTTAATAAAGAACACATAAGGTATAACTTCCTTAAATTATGAAACAAATATGACCCAGCTTGTTCTCTGTGGGAAGGTGTTTGAAATGACAATTTTATTTTTTTTCATGTATTTTAAACAAGGGATCCAGGGATCATATATAATCAGGAGTAGCTCAGATTGGAGAAGGGATGGTGACAGTAATATGTTGATGAGAAGCAGAATTAGATGTCTATGAAATGCATTTTATTTTGCAAGTGGATAGCTCTTTTCATAAGGGGAAGAAATTGGATTTACCAAACTGCATAACTGAACATTATAGTACCTGATGCGTAAGGTAATTCAACCCAGAAAAGGAAATCCACCAGGATTGTTCTGGAGCATTGATTCATTTTGAAAATTTGAGCCTGAACAGGAGTGCAGAGATCACCACTAGCCATGGAGAGAAAACAAAAGGCTGGATTCCTTTGATTATCTCAGGAATGGGAGATGGAGTAATAAAGGCAGTCTTTCTTCCCAAAAGGATTGGCTCCATTTTGGTGATTTTCCCAGTTTCATGTGTGTCAAGTGACTATTAAATAATTAATTGAGAATTGATGCCTCTCCCAACACCAATCATCTTCTGATGGCTAGGGATAGATGATTTCTATTCAGATGAAGTATACTACTGAACAAAGCCCTGCCTCTAGGCAGCATTCACACTGATTGCCACATTCTTTTAAAAAACTAATTCAAAAACAAATAAATCCACAAAAAATAGAGAACATTTAGGGGGAAAAAATAACAGCAAACATTAAATAAAATTTAAATAATGTCTGGTGTCGATTATAATTTTTTTAACTTAATAAAAATGTCTAATATTATTTTAGTTGTATTCAAAGTCAAAATACCACAAAGTTACTAGAGAGACAGTGAGACTATCCTCTTCCCCCCTCCCTGGCCTACAATGGCTTATAACAATTTATGCACCTGTGAATTTTTAGAATGTTTTTATTTATTCACTCTATTTATTCTGGCCTAGCAAATTTTATTTATTTATTTATGTAATAATGGAAAGAAAAAAATTTAAAAAAGAGTTATGTGTCATGAACAGGTTAGTGGCAGAGCCTGGGCACAGACACTGATTCTCTATCCCTGTATTATCATGTCTGCTGAACAAGATTTCTAGTTTATTAGGGTTGATATATTTTCAGGTTCACGCATTAATCAAGAGAAAAAAATATATAAATGGCTGATGAAACGGAACTAGCTTATGCATCAGTTCCGTTCTTTGACCCTTAAAGACAGTCCCAGAATGGAACTAAGAATGTCATTTTTTTCCTCAGTGATGGATGCTTGTGGGGTACATAGTTTTTTGTTTTTTTTTTAAGTGAATCATACTCATCTAAGTGCCTCAGAGACATTATTATTTAATAAGTTCCTACTTACAAGGACTAGTAGGTTCCTAGCAGCTTAAAAGAATTAGTTAATTCCATGGCTACCTACCTTAAAAATGAGAATAAAAGGCTGATCAATGACAAATTAAGTAAAACTTTTCATGATTTCCAGGTCCAGATTTCATGTATTTCCGGGTCAGTTATATTAAAATTTCATTCTAGACTCACTCTGTCTCTTTTGTTTAAATCCCCTATTTAAGTGGCCATAAACACATATGGCTTGTGATGGTTGATTGCCTAATAATAACAAACATGGCAGTGTGATAGATGCCATTTAATAAAGCCCCTGTGTTCTATGACTTTACTAATAGGACCAGATAGACAACCCTGTTCACTCATTTATTTACTCATTCATTTCTTAAAATTGAGGGCTTTGTATGTGCCTGAGTACTAGACTCAGGCAATAAAATGGTAAACTCTCAGAAATAGTTCCTTTCTTCACAGACCTTGCATTCCAATGAGGAGGCACAATACTTAAAAAATAAGTAAATGGACAGGAATTTTAAATGGTAGTATTTTGGAGGACTGGTGCACAGTAGTACTGTGATGACTTAAAATAGTGTGAACTGAACTAATCAAAACAGGTTTTACTGAAGAGTGATCTCTAAACTACAACCCAGCTGATGAGAAGGAGTTGACTAGGAAAGGGCAGAGGAGGAATATTAGGTACAGAATCCTGGTGCATGTAGATGGCATGGTACATGCATGGTACATTCAAGCAATTGAGAGAAGTTTCTTGAGTGTGGAGCTCTTAGGGAGGAGGACCAGATCATTCAGGGCTTTCTAGACCTTGTCAGCGATTTTACTCTTGATATAAAAGTGGCAGAAAAGCACTGGAAGGAGTTTTGTGTGGAAGGTGAGGAGGAGGATGGCGTTATTATATTTATATTTCAAAAATGTCACTCTGGCTACAGTGCCTAGAACAGATTGACAGGGGGCCAGAGGAAACATTATTTTCTGTTTGTCAGTCAACAGCATTTGTTAAGCACCCACTGTAAGCTGTAGACAGAAGTAGGGCACATAGAGGAAAACAAAATTCTTTCTCTAAGGAAGTTAGAATCTTTGTCAGTTTACTTACATGGAGAAATCTAAGGCTATTCGTTGTTTGGAACACTTTGGTTTTTATCTGTAAAAGCAAAGCATTTTTTGAACCTTTTTGTGACTTGTCGGGCAGATATACCTGGTGACTCTAAAGGCTCTGGGACCCATTGGCCATGACATATTTTATTATACCCTCAAGTACCTTGATAAACATGCCTCTCTTGTAACAATATACATTGGTTGATTGATTCTGAGATTTCAGTATTTTAACCATTACAATAAATGGAAATATTATATAGATACTTACAATCTTTGTGAGGTTAAAAAAAAGTATTTACCATATAGATAGGTACTAAACAAAAACGATTCAGATATTTGACCAGAGTTTTGTTTGAAGTCTACCATTGTAGGGTAAGGGGCATCATCTGTGATGAAAAAGCTTGGAGTGCAATAGAGAAGTCCATCAGTAATTTTGATATAGATAACATATTCTGGGAAGTTCTTAAAGTGAAAGGCATCTATCAGGTCCAGCAAAAAAAAGTTTACCTCGACTATAAATTAATAACCAAAATAGAGTTATAACTCTAGAATGTCACCAATGAGGTGGAATGTATTATTTTGAGATTTTAATTGTTCTGAAATGCAATTGTAGAGTAGAGGTAAAATTATTCAGACTCTGGGGACACCACTGTCTAATTTGAGGGGTTATACACCCAAACTTCCTCAGTTTTGTCATCTGTGAAATTGGACTAATAATCGTATTTCATAGGGATGTTATCGAAGTTAAGCAGATGACTTTATGTCAAGTTTTGAGAACAGTTTGCCTGACACATAGCGAGCATTCTGAAGTGTCTACTTATTATTTCTGTTCTAACTACTACCACCATCACTAGCACCACTACTTCCACTGATACCATGTTTTTAGGGTCACTTTCTAGCACAATTCAAATATGGATTATTTTTTTTCTTATTTAAAATAGATTCTAATATAATAGTCTTTGATTTGCCCAAAAGTTTCAACTTAAAAAGAAAGGAAAATTATAAAGACAGTGTCCTCTGTTTTATACATTTGTGCTGTAATGTTACTTATATCTAGTTATAATTCAAACTATTTTTAAAAGTGTTATTCTGTTTGAGAATTTTTACTATAATTAAGTAGCCTTTAATGCCAAATCATTTGTAAAAACTATCACTTTCCACATAAACTAATATCTTTATCCATCCCAATCCTATATATAGAAATTTTTACTGTATTTATCGTAATATATAGAATTAGATATCGATCCTATTTATAATTTGTCTTTGAGGCTCTTCTATAAGTTAAAGTTATTTACAAGTATGCTGCAGAGAAGCTAGGTAATATATTTGAGCTTTAAAAGTCCAAATAAGATATTCTTATATTTATTGTGAACAGATTATATTTTTTATCATGAGATTATGTATATCCATTGAAATCATGTTCCAGTTTTGGATATCATTAAATGAATTGTGATAATTTAACTGATTATTTACAAAACCCTCCTGATTGACTATAGAAAAGACTTTATAATATTTTTGTTATTCTTAACTGCATTGTGTGAATTAGGACCCTGAGCCATACTGGTTCCTGAAAAGACTTATTGACCCCATTTTATATTCCTTTCTCAGTGAGCATTTGGTGGCTACACTGGTTGTAGGGTTAACTATAAATGTGCATTGAAAATTAGGCTTCAGCTGAAACTGATTTGGCTCAGTGGATAGAGCGTCAGCCTGCAGACTAAAGGGTCCCAGGTTCGATTCCGGTTAAGGGCATGTATCTTGGCTGTGGACACATCCAGTAGGGGACATTCAGAAGGCAGCTGATCGATGTCTCTCTCTCATCGATGTTTCCAACTCTCTATCCCTCTCCCTTCCTCTCTGTAAAAAATCAAGAAAATATATATTAAAAAAAGAAAGAAAATTAGGCTTCATCAAGATATTCAAGCTTTGTTTTATTGTAGAGATGTAATAAACTTTTCTAGTAGATGTTACTATGCAAACTGTACTTTCAAAAAGCACGCAAGTATTTTTTGACATAATTCAAAATAAATCATTTTTGCATTCTAAAAGTTGTTAGTTCATGATGTAAAACACACTTTTTTTGTGTGTGTTTATTTATAATTTTATTGCTGAGTCCCATTTCTGTTACTTGGAAATACAGGAATCAGTAACTTCATGTCTTAAAATGTTTCAATTATATTTTGAAAGAAAGGTTTTGTTTGTTGCTTAAGAACTTTTCAGAAATTGCAGGGCTTTTTGTTTTTCTCTCTTACACATGGATTCCATGTATTTTTATTGAAAATGAGCATAGGTGCAATGCTGTCTTATTATTTTCCTGCCATGTTATTTTCTACACAATTTGATTAAACAGAATATGGCAGGGGTTCTGAAAAATCTAAATTCAAGACACAGCATTGCCTCTAAACCATTGTTAAAAGTAGAGTAAGGCCACCAATGTTTCTGCCTTTTTATCAATATTATAAATGGAGAAACACTTAACCAGACTACTAATCTGTCTATATAAAAGCCTAAGCAACTATCTGACTGTCCAGCTGGTAGCTATGATACACAATGACCACTGAGAGGAGAGGCAGATGCTTCAACTAGTAGCTATTACACACACTGACCATCAGGGGGCAAATGCTCAATGCAGGACCTGATGACTTGGCAGTGCGGTTCTCAGAGGGTGCAACCAGAACCAAAGAGGAGGGAGCCTGATTCCAGAGTGAGTCACCTGAGAACTGCCCTCTGACAATCCATGAGCCAGTTTTGGTGCAATCCCTGTAGGCCAGGCCAAGGGACCACCCCTGCCAGAGGGACCTCATGAACTAAAGATGCCCTTTGAGCCCCAGCACTGCCCCACATACAGCTGGCAGGAAGGGACCACGGGAATCTGGCTCCAGGACATGTCCAGCCTGTCTCTTTCAGTCCTACCCTGCCAACTACCTTCTAATTAATTTCCTTTCAATGTGCAGGAATCCATGCACCAGGCCTCTAGTATATTATAAACTCCTGCTAATCTACCTCATAGGATATTGTTGAGTAGCTAATAGAAGTAAATGCTCAGCAAAACATCAAAATTTGAAAGAAAAGTCCAGTGGCAGCAGAGAAGATAAGCGCTAGGATGTAATGAATGTTAACACTGATAATGTTAAAAGTGATTCTCTAAATCTACTCCTGGGTCATTTTAGATAATTTACGCTCAATGGGATGCATAAAATTTGGTAGAATTCTCTGTTACACATTGATACATCAGTACAGACAAACTGATTGAAGAGAACATTGGTGTCCTTGTTCCTCATGTGTAAAACCTAATGAAAAAGTAATTTAAGGCAACAACCATATGAGTGCCTATTATATGATTCTATTTTCATGAAGTTCAAAGCAGACAACTATCCTATGGTGACATAGGTCAGAATAGAGGTTACCTTGTAGTGGTATTGACTAGAAGGAAACACAATGGAACCTTTGACTTGATCTGGATGATGGTTACATGGGTATATGTATTTGTAAAAATTCACTGACCTATACACTTAAAATTTATTTTCTTTATTGTGTCGAATTTTACAAAAATGCTGCTCAGTGAATATCAGTACTCTGAATACATTTAAAAATTTACTTACAAAGAAATTCATATTTTAAAATTTCAGGTAAGAGTCAAATATTTGTAACAAATCCAAAGATCATTTCAGAGAGCAAGTGTATTTATATTTGAATAAATCCAACAGAAACAAGTATTCTGTTTTAAACACCTGTACAACCTTTGATCTTGTTTCCAATTTCTTTATCCTGAAAATGGAAATTAGACATAGGTTCTTATTTTACATTTGCATCTATTGAGTGAAAGTCCTACCAACATATTCAAGCAATGTACGTTTTCCAATTAGAAGGACTTAACTGCTGAAATTTTCAGTAATTGAGTGATGAGGATGTTTTAAGAGCTCAATACATTTTTAAATTAGTGATTGGATATTGGAGGAAACATTGCTAGTCTGACTATAAATTCCATAATATTGTCTAATTCTAAAAATGTACATGATTTCTCCCCAAAAGTATTAGGAATCACATTATTTCAGAAGGTGTACTAGGTACCCTTCCTTTAATGAACCTCTTAAATTCAAATACCAGTTTAAAATCATTCTGTTTAGAACCACAGTAGTTATTGTAATTACTGTTTGGTGCTTACTGAGTGAAAGGCACTATACAATGTGTTTTCTCCATCTAATTTATTCTTATGACATCCTACTTGACAGGGTTTATACAATTTCCATTTTATAGATGAGAAAATTGTGGATTAGAAAGGCTAACTTGCCCAAAGTTCCATAGGTCATTGACAGAGCTGAAATTTCAGCCTATGTGTGCCCATTGCCCCAGCAGGCAACTCTGTCCATGATATTACATAGCACTTGCCTTTTACTTAACAAGCAGCTAATGGATGCTGGGAATTTGTTCACTAATTGCCAATTTGGTGCTAATTTGAATGGCTAACGTATAATAAAGGTTTTATCATTGAGGATTGTGGCAGATCCTTAAATTTCCTGCCATTTCCCAATGTCATCATAACAAAGAAATGGAATAGCTTGTAAGAATTCATCATACTTTGTTTCTGTAATTTGCTGCTTTTGTGGATTTACTCAAATTCTGCTCAATGTGTTGATTCTACTCTAATGTAAGTAGTAGTAAAGCCCCTGCATTATATTGTATCTAAAGAGCATTACAACTAATTCTTGATCTTTTGAATAAAAATCCTTAGTTTTCACAAAACAAGCAACTAAAAATTTCTATTCATTTCAGAGGTTGGGAGATAAAGTTATTGAAACTATCCAAGTCCATGGTGATTCAGCACAGATGCAAAGACCTAGCCCAGTCACATAAGCAGATAGTTCGTAGAGTTCTGAGTCAGAACGTGGTTCTGCTGAAGACAGAGATGATGGTGCACAGGGCACTTCATTGAAAATACATAATGAGAAGATAGTGTCTCTTTCTGGATAAGTGAATTTGGCTTTCCAGTGTGTTGCCTAAAATGGAACTTGGAAGCCTTTCTTGGAGTTCAGAAAGATATTTTCTGTGCTGATTCTGGAATATATGAGAAGCTATTATTGGAGAGCAGTGGGAGGAAAACAAGTCTGACCCGGCAGGCCAGAGTTGCTGACCCAGTCCCTTGTCTAGTTACTGGTGCTCAGAACTATCTGGCCTGTAATTAGAAATATACTGACACCACAATAGCTGGCAAGGGCTACTTCAAATAGCCCTGTCTCGGGCTGGTTCCCAGGAGGGATCCATTGGTCCAAAAGTTAGAAGAGGAGCTGCCAAGAAGAACAGTTGCTTCACTAGCATTCTGATGTCAGGAAGGCTTTCTCTGTTTAATTTTAGACGTCGTAAATTCTGTGTGGATGGCAGCCCGTAATGGAAGCGGTTACTCTTGTTCGTGACCTACCAATACCTGGCCTTGCATGTGTAACTAGCTAAGCTTAAGTGTTCACCGGACATTGCTAGATTCAGCAGAATAAGCCTGGTCCTGCAGTGGCAAGGAAATGAAAGACTCATGTTTTTCTTCTAAGTAATGATGTCTCTCTATAATTAAGCATGCTGGGTCTCTCCTTAGGGAAATAGCTGGCATGGCAGCATATAAGTATAACTGTTGTGTGGAAGATATTGCTGTTCAGTTTAAGCTCTTTATCTTGAATACAAAATTATTTTTTAAGCAAATAATGTAATAATTTATTTAAAATTATTACATGTGATGCCTTAAGTACTAAATGTTTAATTTATCCAGTTAAAAATATTGTAAAGTAGGAAGTTATATACAGTATTGTATTTTATGGCCCAAATGCACAATTCAATGTGTAGGAGAATACATCTACAGATCCTTAGTGGGTCAACATTTTGTGAAAGAAAGTATTGAGCCATTTTAAAATAATGAGACATTGCCCCAGCTAAATGGCTCAGTTGGTTGGAACATTGTCCTGTATACCTTAAAGGTTGCAGGTTAGATTTCAGGTCAGGGCAAATACCTAGGTTATGGGTTCTGTACCTGGTCAGGGCGAATACTGGAGGCAACCAATCCATGTTTCTCTCTCACACTGATCTTTCTTTCTTTCTCTCTTGCTTTCTTTCTCTCAAAGCAATAAAAACATCCTCAAGTGAGGTTTAAAAAATAAATTAAAAAATACACTTTCTTTTGACATATAAATGTATATGTGTGTATATGTATATCAATGCAGATATATATATGTATATATACATAAATATATATACACACATATTACATGACATACACAAGAAAATTATA
Organism: Lasiurus borealis; assembly: GCA_004026805.1. Taxonomy (NCBI): domain Eukaryota; kingdom Metazoa; phylum Chordata; class Mammalia; order Chiroptera; family Vespertilionidae; genus Lasiurus; species Lasiurus borealis. The sequence continues at coordinate 6,357 of PVJN01032487.1, read as the reverse complement.
CAATGTATGCAGATATGTTATTTTTAAAAAATTTACAAATAAAATTCTCAAGAACATATATTATTTAAACATGTCATTAAAATATGTCTTTATGACTCAAATACATATGTTTTTCTATACAAGACCTTAGAAACCTAAAATATCTATCCTTGGAGTAAGACAAATGCCTTTGGATGGTCAGACATGGTGTTAGAGATTTTGAGGTTTCTGCAAAGGAGCATTTTTATATAATCAATTAACAGCATTTCAACTGTTCCTGGGGGTTGTGTGAAACTGTTTTATATCTTGCTCTAACATTGCTCTCACAGTTACCAAGAGCAGTGTTAATATTGATAATGACTTCTTTAAAACTCTCATACATAAGAAAACCAGGGGATTAAACTTATTTTCTGAACTCCCAATGGGTTCAACTCAAGACCACAGGAATATTTTGAAACAGCCATTTTTGAAAAGCCAGTGATAGCTCTGAAACATCTTTTACCAGAGTAATTAGGAAAATATATAACAATTTTCATTTTCAGTGTTTAAATGTCGTTAAGTTTCAGAATATACTTCTTTGGTCAGTGTTAACATTATATGGAAATTTTTGGATACATATATAATTAATTCTATCTTCCTGTGGCTTCTTAAACCTTTATTTCAATTAGAATAGTAGAGTTAAATTATTATGGCTTTCTTACTTCTATTACAGTTTATATTTTTTTGGCTTCAAATAACATTTACAGTTTTTTTTCTTTTTTTATTGTTTGAGTTTAATCTATTGTTTCTTCTACTCTCTACATTGACTTACTTCATAAAAGTACAGGCAGAGGTAGAGCTTCAGGAATTAGAATTATTCTTGATTTGGGAATGGTGCTCCTTGTGACTGTTGAGAGCTGCGCACTTTCTCAGAGGTCAGTGGAAATGAAGAGTGTTGGGTACCTCCCCTTTTCTCAGGCCTCAGATGTTTTTCATCCTGGACATAATTCTTGTTTGTTTGACATAGGAAAAATGTTGTGTTTCATCCTAAACAGAAACAATAAAGATTTGGATTGGGGCCAAATATACTATATCCTGGAATATCTTCTGCTCACAAGAGAGGGAGGGTGAAAGGATAGTGTGTCCTCAGGGACACTATAAAACTTGTAATGTGTAATAATTGAGAAAGTGAGACAAAACAGAGAGAGTAATGGAACAAAGGAGAAAAGATGATGACTGGGGGGAAATGAGTGTTGGAGAGAGAGAGAGGGGGGCAGAGGGGAGTGAGAGGGCCACAGGGTGTTGGGGGGGAGGGAGGAAGGAAGGATAGAGTGAGCCTAATTTAAAACAACCAGAACATTGAGAACTGGTGATTTAAAATATGAAGAATCACACTTCTGGTTAGTAGAGGAGGGGACTGGACCATGGTTTTCTTGACTCTAGCTCTGGGATTGAGTAAAAGAGAATAGGAGGAAGAAAAGGACAAACATGTTATTATCTACACTCCAGTCATAGGGGGTATAATCATACTATCTCTAGGTTCTGGCATTGTGTCACTGGACTTTTTCTTACTGACTACTAATAACAACAATATTAGGAAAATCTTACATAACTCATACTCTATGTTAGGCATTGTTTCAAGCTCTTTGCACATTATTTTAGGCATTATCACAACCCTATAAGGTAGGTGCTCTTTCCTCCATCTCACAGATAAGAAGACTTAGGCCAAAGGGATTTTCTTAAATTGCCCGCATTCACGGTTTTGTAAAGCTGACATCTGAAACAAGGCTACATGACTCTTGAGACCATGCCCTAAACTTTTAATTTCCTCTTTTCTAATAAGTAATAACTGATTCTATAGCCTCCATGCTGTTTTACAGATGAGGATCCCTCTATGTTTAAAAGATGTCTGCATAAGCTAATGCGATTTCATATGTATCACATATATATTTCTCTCTCTCTCTCTCTCTCTCTCTCTCTCTCTCTCTCTCTCTCTCTCTCTCTCTCTCTCTCTCTCTCTTTCTTTCTCTCTCTCAGTATTCCCCTTTAAGTGTCTAGTAACTTTTCCTGGACAGAATTTCTTCCTTCAATTTAATGAAAATCCTTTCTCTGCTGACATAAATTAATTTCTTCTTGTTATGCCCTCAGTGGAAATAAAATTTATGTTGTTAGTATCCCTTCAAATTATGTTTATCTGCCTAAGAGAAAGAGTGCTGTTCTCACTGAGCCAAACACGTTTTCAGATTCTCCTTCTGTGGAACTGTTCTGAGTTCAATTCTTCCCCCAGTAGCTGCCTGTTTTAATTGTTTCACTCACTATCACTTCGTCTGGCGAATGCTCTCCCCAAGGTTCGCTCTGGAAACATAGCACTGTCCTCTGAATCTGCTCATCACAGGGACACCGCTTTCAGTGACCCCTTAACCTTTCTTCCTGCTTCTGTCTGACATGCTAATTTCCTACTATTCCTTAGAAAAGGCACAGGCAGGGACTTCATCAGATCCTTCGTAGGCTGTGTTGTTACCTGTTGGTTTGAAGAAAATGTCTATCACTAGTGTCTGTACATCAGGCGGTCCAGAAATGTATACAGGGAAAGAACTTGATAGCATTACATTTGTAAGCAGGAAAAGTGGGTCAGAAAAATATGAGCTGACAGACAGAAAAAAAAAAAAGAATTTGGAGTAAGGAAAACTGGCAGTGGTATTCTGGTCCACAGAGGTCTAAACAATGGAAATAGATTTGAACAAGAGCGTGTTCATTCTGACATAAGGAAAGAGAAAACAGCATTTGCTTGTGGTTCTAAATATGAGAGCCAGCCAATGGAAGAAGTGAGAGAACGAATCCCTGTTCCTGAAGACCCTTAACAATAGCTTAGACGACAAGCACTGGTCATAAATTGCTTAAGATTTCCCCATATTCTCATCAGAGGTATGGACAAAATTACCTTTAAAATACATTTCAGCTCTTAGTTATATAAATAATCGTCCTTTTTGGAATAACATATAAACCCCCCAAGTTTGAGATGAAGATAGCCTAAAACAAGCCCCCTCCAAAGCCTACTTCCTCCCCCGACATATACACAGGAAACTATTTCAAGAGTGCCCGAAGTTATAATTAACAGATGCATTTGAGTAAAATATGGCACCAACAGCTACAGAGCACTTGGCCTATGAATTACTTCCCCAGTTGCCTTAACTTGCTGTCGCTGCACACGAGTCCCGGAATACACTGTGGGCAGGCTCTCTGACCACATGCTTGTGTTTGCCGGAGCCAGCTGCCCTGTTGTCCTCTTTACACGGTGGATTGCCCTCGTTTCATGTTTCCCTGAACGTGGTTGACTCAAGTTACAGCTCCTGCCTGCACCTCTTGTTTATTCTGCCCTCTCCAGGGTACAATCCCAGTACCGGATCCACCTCCAGCAGGTGCGATGCTCCTGCCCTGCTGCCGAGCTGCCGCACACTCAGCCGCGTTGCTTCCGTATCGATCCTTTCATATGGGTGTCATTGCTTTCCGCTGGGAAACAGTTTAGGATGGAAGGGGTTTGGGCACTGGTATGAATTTCTCCTAATACCTTTTGAATTAAAAACAAAACAAAGAAAACCAAAGCAACAACCACTCACAACATTAAACACACTTATGGGTAACCTGTCATTTTCACCGTCTCCAATACAACCAGTTACACAAACCAGAAATCTAGCCTCATCTTTGACTCACCTATGTTTTGCCCATTCATGAATCCATTCATAATTTCAAAACAATTTACTAAGAAGATGTAATACTCGAGATCAGATGTTGGTTCTTAGGCAATTGTTCACCTTTGTGTTTCCAGAACTCTTGAAGACTGAAAGTTTGGCAACACAAATAAAGTAGTTAAAACCTAAATACAAGTATAAAAATTCAGGGATCAGAAGTAGGATACTATATAATACTATAATAAAGCTCACATACATGCTATTCGTGGTATCTATACCAATAAAATATAAACATTGAAATTGACCATCACTTTGTGATGCCCACCATCCAATCAGGAGTGAGTATACAAATTAACCCACCAAAGATGGAGGTGGCCCTGACACCACCACCCAACCTGCCCCCTCCCCCAGCTGCTCAGGGCCTCTGGGCAGCATGCATGCAGGTATGGAGGGGCCAGGCAGGAAGGGACACCTGATGTGAGGGGGAAGGTGGGGTGGAGGGAGCTACAGGAGCAGCACTCTGACCTGAGGGAAGACGGAAGGTGGTGGCCAGAGTGAAGGCCTGGGTTCCAGGTACCAGAGGAAGAAGGTGCCTACAGCCAGGGGAAGGAAGGCCTATTGCATGGATCTTGGTGCAATGGGCCCCAGTATTAATGATATCCTCAGTTATGGTAAAAATGAGCTTTTTTTTGAAAAAAAAAAAAGCAGGCATGGCAGTGTGCCTATCAAGAGTAAAAAACATACGGATCCTTTCAGAAATTACAGTTAGTGGATTGTTTCACACTCTCTGAAGTTAAGATAATTTTAAATTACTCTTATCCCTAGATTTTTCCATATTTAAAGAACACCGTTTCTAGACAGTCATTAGAAAGTTTCTCAGCTGAGTGATTTCTGTTAATTTTAAAGATAAAGCACTGGATTAATAAGCATTGAGATGATCATACACTATGAATATAAGGAAAATCAGAAAACTTGATTTAGCTTATGTTTTGGGGAACACTATATTTTGATCAACTACTGGCCTAAGAATTGGAAGGAGAAGTCACCTTCTAAGGGAGTATGCATGATTTCAATACAATGCAATGAATGTTGTCATGGAGACGAGTATGTAGTGCTTCTAGAAGCCAGAAAATGAAAGGACCAATCATGTGGACTCAGTGACCAAGTTCATTGGACTCTCTTGATATGCTATTTCAGGCTTTCGTACTCACCCATCAGGATTATTGCTGTAATCTCTTTACCATTTTTCTTAATCCCAAGCAGCAATTTTCATTCTGCCACTTAAAGCCATTTCTCTCTACTACTAGAGTGATCCTTTCAAAGTAATAGTTTTTCTTTGGCTTGTAATGTCAAACAAATAGCCCATTTCAGAATATCAGACTCATTATATGACTTTCCAAGGATGTGTCTCATTCTAGGTTGACCATTCTATTATAGAAATAAAAACAGAATATTCATATTTTCAGGACAGAATATGGTACAAATGCTGCAGGATATATTCTGACAGAATATATTAAAAGAGAGAACAATTGAATTTAAATATCCTATAATTCCAAGAATTATGGTTATATTTGGACCCATTTGTCAGGTTGAACATTAATTTCCTGGTAATTAACAGAGGGATCCTAAAAAGGTAAAAAAGTCTGGAAACAGATGTAATGTTTCTTCTCAGCTCAGTGATTTCTGTTAATTTTCCATTTACAACATCTCCTTGTCCTCACTCATCTCTAATCCCAAATTAGAGAATTTCCCAATAGGCCAGTGCTATGTCTCAGATTTGTTTTATAGTCATGTATTACCGTTCTTGTAATGACTCCTTCCCCTCAATGGAAGCCCCAGAAATAGCTGAGAAGTTCCAAATGAGTGACAGGGCTTTCCTGCTTTACTTCATACACATGTATGTTATCAATAATTACTCCGTTGAGTCTTTAATTTGTCTAAATTTGTGCAGGCAAAATGGAAACTGACAATGCAATTTTCCAGTGAAAATTGCAAATGGATGACTAAGCTCAGCAATTCACCTCCTTCCCATTCCTTTTATACAGATATCTTATGCTACACGAGGATACATGTACTTTGAAAATAGCTCATCTATATTCATTCACCCATGCATCCATGCATCAAATTGATTTGCATGCTCATTTTGCAGTTTCCAAATATGCATTTGTTGCATAAAGTTTTTCATATTTACCCCAAAATGACTCTTTCACCTCTTCTTCAAAAATTTAGCTGGTGTGGGCTAACTAGTATATATGAAATTCAAGTGCTTGCACATTTTCTATAGACATTTCTAAAAGCCTGGAGAGGAAAGGTTTAGATCATGCCATTGGTCAGAATTTCTAATTCAGATCTTGTTTTTATGGGTCAGCTCCTTGAAATTACTGAGGGCAAAATTCAAACTGACAAGAATTTATTCAGACTCCCCAGATTATTTATGAAGTCATGATTTTTATGGGAAATAAGATATTCAGTAGAATAATTAATTGATAGTTTTTTTTTCTGCTTTACACTAACTAGCTATGTCATTGGACATAGGTTTCTTAACTGTTTATCTCTAATATTTTCCATTTAAAAAACAACAACCACAAACTAAAGTTAAAACAATCATGTGACTTACTCCAGGAAATAATACTAATATTAAATTAAAGGCAGTCTTTTAAAAAGCATACATATCTGAGTATAAGTTGTTAAAAAATGTTTTATGGTCATG
>PVJN01032486.1:0-24187 GCA_004026805.1 Lasiurus borealis | reverse complement strand
CAGATAAGGTAGAAAATGAAAGATGCTGGTAGGAAAAAAATACAAGACATTTTCAGATATAGAGTAAAGCTTTGTCCTGTCTCCTTCTTCCCAAGTAGGGCGACTTGCCCTCACTGATCTGCTTGTTTCTTGAGGAAAGGGAACATCTCTAGTTCTGTATTCTCAGTCCTGGGTATAGCACTGCTCCTGGCACAGAAACACCTGATAAATATTCCTGGGATGAATGGCTGACTTAGTCAACGCTTGCTAGAGGACACCTGGCATGTAGTACCTATCTCCCTCAGCTGAACTGGGAACTAAAAGAGAAGGGACAGAATAGGCACAGAGACATCAACATATCACTGAAAAGAAAGTTAGAAAGTTACAACTTAGTAGAGAGTCAAGAGCGCTTACTCATCCCCACCTCCACCCTACACCTCGGCACCCTCCAACTGAGAGAAAAAGCTCAAACCTGCAGGTCATGCCATCATATTCCCCTAGTCTGGGTGGAGGAGTGAGGAGGAAAGGGAGGGATTCCCCACCCTCAAGGTATTTGTAAGTTATCTAACTGAGAAACAGCGGAACATGAATGCTGCCACCAGACTGTTCGTTTACTCTAATCCCATGGGGGTAAATAGTATAACATTTAGGGGAAATCCCCCTATCCAGGAATAAGGAGCTAGGAAAAAGCTTTACCTTATAAGTGTACACATCTGGGAATTTTTTTTCTGTAAGCATATTTTATTTTCTACCTTATCTGAGAACCTATTCCCCATTTCCTGGTCAACCTTTCAGTAAAAAATAAAATAAAATTATTTGTTATATTCTCTCCCCTCAACTACTTCATCCTCTTTATACTTTGTGGAGTTCCTTAGTTACTGTTTTCCACTCTTTTGTCTTCTTACAAATGAGGTATAATCTTGGCAGACTCACATCCAGAGGCATTAGTTCCTGCAATTCCAGGGGGGGGGGGGGGGGGGGATGCAGAGCAACCCTACACCTTTCCAAGCAGTTCAGTCCTTTCTGTGTGGCAGACACTGCACCTGTACTGGGACAGGGAGCTCCGCCAACAGGGCCTAGGACTTTAAGAGAACCATCTAGTGAAGAAGGAAGATGCAGAAAAAGAAAATGACAATTGATAGCGGTATTCTACCCAATAGAAAGAAGCATAAGACACTATGGGGTTTAGATTTGGGGCTAGTTAATTTTATTTGAAGTTGGAGAAGATATAAATTTTACAGGTAAAAGAAACTCAATGGGTAATCACTCTTAAAGGAGTTATGCAAAACAAAGGAATGGTGTGTGTGTGTGTGTGTGTGTGTGTGTGTGTGTGTGTGTGTGTGTGTGAGAGAGAGAGAGAGAGAGAGAGAGAGAGAGAGAGAGACAAAGAGACAGAGACAGAGAGACAGAGAGAGATTTCAATAAAGGCATACATGAAGCCCAGAACTCAGTCACAGCTTGATGTGTGGGAAAAATTACAAGTCATGCTATGTGGATGGAGCATGACATTGTTGCTGGAGAGTGACTAGAAAGAAGCTGGAGAGTTAGAAGAGGACTGGGTAACTTGGAAAATCAAAGGGAAATTTTTGAGAAACATCCATTTTCAGGGGATAACGCATTTTATCTCCTAAAATGCATTATCCCCTAATCTTCTGCTGGAGACAATGTTCAGAAATGAGAAAGCAGGCAGGGCTAAGCCACGGCTCTGAAGGACAGGCCAGTGACTCAGCCCACTTTGGTGGTTTATTCCCTGAGTTTGAGCCTTTCCAAGATCCCAAGGAAGGAAGGGGTAGACAGTGGGAGGGTGCTGGAGAGTTGAGAACTTGGTTATAATGAAGAGAGTGTGCATGTTCTATTATTCACAGATTAGTCCAAAACTGTGCTCTTAAGAAGTTGACTCTGTGACTTAAAGCTGAGTAGGATTAACAGACACTTTCCCCCCTTGAACATAAAGATATCATTATTTCTGAAGCACAGAGGAGCCAAACCTTGAGTCTTTATTGTACTATGTGATAAAAATGTCATCTTCCAGAATGTGCTTTAATTACCATGCAAGGTATCAGTGCCAGCTCAGAGGCTAGAGTCCTTGGGCTTAGCTTGGAGCTAGGGCCTCTCAAAAGGAAGCTGCTCATTATAGTCTGAAAGTCAGAAGGTGCAACTGAAAATTCTCATTTCGTGGAGATTACAATACATATGGTAGAAAAAAGAGCTATTTCCAACACACTTTGCTTTATACACCTTTGTTTCTGGCAAATTATTCTCTTTCTGCTGCCTGAGCTAACATCTGTCATTTTCCTTTTCACCTCTGGCACCCATGGGGATGATGTGAAGTTTAACTGTGATTCTGCAACCTCTGAGTTTCCCAAGTCATTGATTCTGTGGCCACTGGGAAAGTGAGACGAGTTAGGTTGGGGCAGAGGCCTGGATTGGACAAAACTGGTGAGAAGAATTGGTTTCTGAACTGGGATCCATGAGAGAACTTTAGTGGATCTTTGATGCCCAGATATTATTTGCAAAACTGTGTGTGTGTGTGTGTGTGTGTGTGTGTGTGTGTGTGTATGTGTGTGTGTGTAGGTGGGTGTACCTGGTCAGATTCCCAAAGAGCAAGCACATAATTTTCTTCAGATGCTCTGAGAGGCTTGTGACTCTTCCAAATGAGTTAAGACATTCAGGTTAAAGAGAGGAGAACAGACTTAGAGGTCAGGGGTGGGAAACTGATACAGAAGAGGTCAGGAATGGGAAGCTTTGTCTTAAAAGAAAACCTTTCTAGTCACAAGGGAGGTCATTGGTTATAGAAAAGCCCTCTGGTCAAAGCAGGCAACACTACCCTCACTCCTTTATAATAAGCGGATTTGCAGCCAGATTAATATATATTGATTAACATTTATTTAGTACATACTATGTATCAGATAGTATGTTAAAGACTCACTTTATATTTTAATCCTGAAGGAAATCCTGCAAGGAAGGTACATTTGTTATTTTTATACTATCGAGGAAGAAACTGAGGCTCAGAGAAGGGAAGCAACCCAATATTGAACCTTAGCCTGTATGAAAGCCAGAATTTGAAGTCAGAAAATGAGGCTTCCAACTCTTTACGACCTGCCTGATATTTCATCCAGAAGCTTGTTAAAGAAACAAGTGTACAAATAGGTGTCAAAATAAAGATAATTTGAACAAGTAGTAATTTCAGTTGGTGATAAATCTTTAGGTGGCATGGGAGGCAGAATAATGGCCCCTAAAGATGTCCATAAAGTAATCTCTGTCTTGGGTTACATAGCAAGGAAGGATTAAGGTTTCAGGTATAAAGTTCTTAATCCGCTAAGGAGCCTATCCTGAATATCTGGGTGGGCCCACTGTAATCATAAGGATCCCTAGAAGTAGAAGATATGGTTACAGAAGAAAGGCACAGAGTGATGCATTATTGCTGCTTTTGAAGATGGAGGAAGGGGCCATAAGGCAAGGAATGTGGATAGGGTAGATTTCTAGAATCTGCAAAGGGCAAGGAAACAAATTCTCCCATAGAGCCCCTAGAAAGAAGTCATCCTTGAGACCACAACATTGGAGTTGAGAGTGGAATGACACAAACCAGCTAATTCTGAAATATCTGAGAGAAAAGCTTCAGGTGGAGCAAAGGACTTGCAATGATGATGAGCTGCTGACTCAAGAAACAAAAAGGTCAGTGTATAGACTTGCTGCTCAGGTGGTCCATGGACCTGTAGCATCAGCCTCTCCTGGAAAATGGTGAAAAATGGAAAACTGTGTGGTCCCATCCTAGACCTATGGTAGCAGGTTCCTAGGGGTGGAGTCTAGGTATCTGCTTTGGGTAAACCTTTCTTTCTTGCAACAATCACACTTGCAGAAAAGTTGAAAGTCTAGTACAAAAAGTCCTGTTTTCTTTAGCCATTTAAGAATAAAGTGCTGCCCTGATGCCTTATCACCATCCAATATTTTAATGTATGTTTAATATAAACAAAGGCATTTGCCTACACAATCACAGTGCAACACTAAAATTAGGAGACTAAGAATGCTGCTGTATGGACCTACTCCTGGAAGCTGGCTCAAATCTCTCCAAATGCTCCAATAATCTGTGTTGTAGCAAATCGATCTATTGCAGAGCCATGGGTTGTATTTCATTTTCATGTCCTTTCAGTCTCCTTCATACTGGAAAAGTCCCTCAGTTTTTTCTTGACTTTCAAGACGTGCCCCTTCTGAAGATTGCAGGGCAGTTATTTTGGGCCTGCTTAGTGCTTCCTCGTGATTAAATTCAGGTTATGCTTCGTTGGCAGGAGGAGCATACCAGTGACTCTGCAGTCTCCTTGCATCCTGCCTGCGGGCAAGCGATTTCCGTTCACTCCATCGTTGCAGGCCATCACTGTGATCACTTAGTAAGGATGGTGCCTGCCGGGCTTCTCCACTATAAAGTTACCCTTTGTCATAAACAGGTGTTTTGCAGGGAAGCCTCTTAAAAGTATGTAATTATGTTATTCCTCATCACATCTTCAATTTATTAATATATATATATATATGTATATATATATATGTATATATATATGTGTGTATATATATATACCTAGATGAACTCATGGTTTTCCATTGTATTCAATGGGTTCTAATCTGTTAACAGCATAGTTCAATCTGATGCTCAAATGATCTCATTGATCAGTGGGAGCCCTTTGTGTCCTTTTGACATGCTTCCATCATCCTTCAAGGACTTCCTTGCTTTTGGCAGCAAGATATTCTAGGTTCATCTTGTACTTTCCCTGCCCTAGACCTGGAATCAACCATTTTTCCAAAGATCCCTTTCTTATTTTATTTTAGTGGAAAAATGGTACTTAGAAGCCAAGATCTAAGTGCTAGATACGTTCATTGCTTTGAGAGTGTCACTGCATTCAGGCATTTTCAGAGGAACAGAGCTAAAAATATATGTAAGATATTATATTATATATTTTATATGATTATATATGTGAGTATAGATACATATATTTATATAATAAAAGGCTAAATATGCAAATAGACCGAATGGCAGAATGACTGGTCACTCTAATGTGCACTGACCACATACAATGCAGGAACTTCCCCCTGGTAGTCAGTGCACTCCCACAAGGTGAGCACCGCTAAGCCAGAAGCCCTGAGTCAGGCTCACAGATGACAAGCATAGCGGCAGCACTAACGATGTCTGACTGATGGTTTAGGCCTGCTCCCCCTAAGCCAGCAGTTGGATATCCCTCAAGGGCTCCTGGACTGTGAGAGGGTGCAGGCCAGGCTAAGGAACTGCCCCCTGAGTGCACAAATTTCATGTACCAGGTCTCTAGTTATTACATATTATACATTTTTATAATTATATATTACATATATGAACATTTTATAATGTACTACACATGTTATACATTTTTTATAATTACATATTACATATATGAACACTTACATACACACATTACATTTTTATTTTTCTATATTTATCTGTAATATTGGAAACCACAAGTTCACATGGATAATCTAATTCAAATTCAACATCATGAGGATCATTCTAGTTTTCTCCCTTTCAGTGTTCATACTTCCTTTCCCAATAATGACAAACATGGTGTATTAGTTTCCCAGGGGTATTGTAGCAGAGTACCACAAACTGGGGACTTAAGCAATAGAAAAGTATTGTCTTCCAGTTGTAGAGGCTGGGAGCCCAAGGTCAAGTAACTGATGACTCTTGGGTTGGCACCATCCATTGGCCTTGAGGGAGAATCTGTTCCACGTTGGGATCCCACTTTGGGTGGTTCTCAGTGATCTTCAGCATCCTTGTCTTATAAATGCATTTACCTGATCTCTGCCTCATACTCTCCTTATGTATGTGTCTGTGCTCAAACTTCCCCTTCTTGTAAGTACATCAATCTTATAGACTTGGGGCCCACCTTAAGCCTGTACAACCTCATCTTAACTAATTACATCAGCACCCCCTCTTTAGAAATAAGGTCACATTCTGAGGTATTGGGGGTTAGAACTTCAATATTCAAATTTTGAGGGGGATACAATTGAACCTACAGTATTTGGCTTTTATTGTTCTTAATGTTTACTTGATTAATCCTCTTGAATGTGACCAATCCTCCCTTTTGGCTGTCATTTTCTACTCCACCCCCACCCCTGCAATGGGACCCACTTATCTTGCTTGGGCTTTGAGTTCTTATTTCAGGCAGCACCCCTACCCCTGAGTAGATGTCATCTGTCCACTTGGGTTCTGACACCCCATGCCAGCCACTGTCTGGAGGAGGGGGGGCTGCCCTTCTTGCCTTGCTTGGGCTCAGTCTCCCGACACTAGCATGCCTCCTCAGTGAATGTTTCTCCCTTGCATGATTTCCTTCGAAGCCAGTCTGGTTCTGTCACCTCATGCAAGGATGCCCCTCTCAGGTGGCATCTTCCTCACCCTACTTGGGTATTGACATCCCATGTTGTCTCCCTCCCTCCCATGTGGATACCCTCCTCAACCTGTTAGGGTTCTGACACCCTGTGGAGGCCAGTCAGAACCCCAGCTCTAGGCCACTATGCCGGCCCTTGCCTCACTGCAGATGCCTATCTCACTCCATGCATATAATAGAATGTTCAGGCAGTACGGGCACAGAAGAGGGCATGGAGGAGGAGAAGGAGGAGGGCACGGAATCTGGCTGTGGACAAGCTCTCCTGTGATTCATAGGCATCCCAAACCCTGTGAGCCCTGGTGTGACATCAGTGAGCAAGGATGTCACAGGAGGGACCGGAGTGTGGCAGACCCAGCTCCTGGGCCATCTTGCAGTCTTTATCAAGGAGGATCTGTTTTATTTATTTATATTTGAGTTGACAAAAATCAGTTTGTCTGAGTCAAAAATGCCAGCAAGCATATATGAATGAGCTTCAGTTTCTTCTCTTATGACAACATTGTGTCCCTCTCTCCATTCTTCCTTTCAGCCTTTAGTTTCCACCCTGCTCTTCTAAAGTAACAAGGGCACTTTCCTGGCTCTTCTCTTTCTGCCATCTCTCTCCTTCCCCTTCTCCCAGCCATGCTTCTTGCCAAGTGTTTCTATATCTTCGCCTTCATGCTATTTACACTGAGACCCAGTGGAATCTGGCTTCCACTCGGGAGTTTTGTTTTTATTCTGCATACACAGGGAACCACTGGAGGGTTTTAAGAAGACAAACATATCTTGATTTATGCTTTAGAATTATCCCTCTGGCTACTACATGGGGAATAGATTTGAGCAGCCCAAAGAGGAAGCAGGATGGTTAGTCAGGAAGCTGCCCATTGCCAGCTGAGAGGATGCTGGTGCTCACTGGGTGGCAAGTTGATGAAAAGTGGACAGATTGGGGACATGTTTGGATGGCAGGTTGTTCAGATGGATTGGAGGTGGGGGTGAGGGAAGGAAAGCAGCATCACAGAAGATGGCTGGGGCTTGGGTGGGGCAGGGTGGCAATTGTGGAAATGACTAGAGGCAGAGCAGGTTTGGAGAAGAGAGGCATACAGGAACCCCACTGGCTGATATTTTGTTTGACAGCCTCATCTGTATGGTAATATCACATAAATCACTGACTGTATCAATCTAGAGTTTAGGGATGGCAGGGCTGAAAGTTCGGATACAGAAGTCATTGGCTAATAGGTCTCCTAGAGGAGTCACAAAAGTGATGTTAGCTTAGAAATGTGACTTCACCATTAAATGCTAAGGAAGGCTGAGGACAAGGGCCACAGGAGGTGGAGGGGTTTGCCAGCAAGCTGTGGATAGGCAGCAGGTCACCACTTGTCAGAACTGGTCTGACACCACCTTGCAGAGCAGAGAAGAGTTGACATCTGAGCACAAATTTGTCCCCAGGATAGTCATATGTGGGACCATAGTTAGGCTCATCAGACCAACCCATAAATTGAAGAACAAAATTTCCTCCAGTTGGCTGATGAGTTCAAGGCCTGACTCAGAGCTCAGGCCTCCAGAGGAGAGATGTTGAATTTGTCACTCTCCATTTTGGAGACTCTGCAAACATGCCATGAGCGGCTGCCCTGTAAGTGCAGGATACTGTAGAATTACAAATTGTGCTGACTTCTGTGACTCCAGTTCCGAAAGCTGGCTTGAGATTCTATGGAGTCACAGAAATTTACATTTAATATTCGAGGAAAAAAATGCTAATAGTTTCCTATTTTATAGCTGAGGAAACTAAGACTCAGAAGTTCAACCACTTGTCTGAGACCACACATCCAGGAAGTAATAGAGTCAGGCCTTCAAAACAGGACTGTCTACATCTGAAACCTTCATCCCACCTTGTTCCTCTGTCAGAATCTATAGCTGCCTCATTGCTTCTAAAATATAATTGTCGCTGGCATGTCTTCATCAAGCAACCAGCCAGGTGCTGCTTTATCCTGGGACCTACATGATGTTCTCCCCTCTAGATCTCAGTTCTTACCCTGAGAGAGGCCTCTCCCTTTCCTGAGGACTTGCCTTACTCAGGTATTTTCTCCTCCTGGACTGCACATCACCTGTTCTCTGCTGGTCGGGGTCCCTATCTTCCAGTTCCACACCACCTGCTCTGTTATTGGTCCTTGGGTCTCACCTTTTCAGTGCTTCCTGAATGCTCAACCAAACACTTCTAGGAGGTCTCCCTGATGGCTCTGGCCTCTCTGCACTTTTCTAGGGGTCTCCAGGTTGTAGTAGCCTTGACCTCTGACCCCCAAGTATCTGTGACATGTTACTCTACCAAGCATACACATGGCCTCATCTTGATTGTTCTGACTAGAGTTACCTCCATCTCAGAATCTTCAAGGCCAAATTCAACATCTCTCCTTAACCCAGGGGACCTGATCCAGCTTTCTGTATACCAGCAGAAGCAAATAGACCAAATATGGACTATGAGTCATAGACTCTCACAGGACTTCAAAGGTCACCTACTTCAATCTTCTGTCTGATGTTACACTTCCCTCTCCAACGTTCTTCTCAAAGTCAAGCCTCCACTGACACATGCATTCACTAACTCATCCCTTCTTTGACAGGTACCTTAATTATTAATTTCCCTTTCCCTCTTAAAAGTTGCCTAGCAGCAATAGCCTCCACTGTCCCAAAGTGACTCAGTTTAGGTCCACTCCTGCCTCCTGGTGGCCATTTATGGATTCAAGACAGTGATCTTGACCCTGAACCTTCTCCAGAAAATCATCAACTTTCCCACCCCATGTACCATCTCAGAGCGCCTCCTTTCTCCTGGCCTCCTCCCCAAGACAGCCCCAAGTTTCTTTGTCCTAGGGACTCTTTACCTTCCATATTCAATGCAGATTTAAACAAGATCCATTAAGGATTTATTGAGTGCCATCTCTGTGCCAGGCATTGGTCCAGGAGCCAAAGATAAAGCAAAGGACAAGACAGTAATCCAGATGGAGCCCACATCTCAATACACATCTACATTTTCCACTCTGGGGCTCTGCTCCTTCAGTAGTGTTGTGACATTTAGTCTCAAAGCTCTGGTTGAATATGGGTTCTCTGCACGATTAATAAGACATTGTCCCTGCTCCTGATAATCTATGGCTCCATTGGTTTGACCTAGTTAACAGGTCTATGTTGAATCTCTCTCTCTCTCTCTCTCTCTCTTACACACACACACACACACACACACACACACACACACACACATCATTTGCAGGAAGTTCATCAATTTCTGATCCATGTTGACCTGAGAAACTCACTCCAATGTCCCTTCACCCTCTGCCCCGCCCCAATGGAAATATTGTCATTGCTGTGGGTGAGATAAATAGTTATTATCAGCCAATATGGTTAAATAGTCATCAGACCACATAATTCAGAAATCACACTTCTTAAAAATTCCCCATTTAATATTCGACAGAAAAAAATGCTAATCCATTGCACAAGATTGGGTTTTATTTTTCTAGACAGGAAGCATTTTCTTTAGTCACATAATGACTTTCTTTGACATATTAATGAAGGAATGTGAATTTAAAACAGCCTGGGATGCTGCCACATTCTTTATCTGAGGGGCTGGCTGCATGGAAGTAGCTGGAGTAACTGCTGACTGGCTGGGCCGTGTCATTATTGAATTAACTGCTTATGAAGACCGAGTTTACCAAATTAAATTTCAGTGAATAATTTCTGTTCAAACAAGAGTAGAAATTAAACCATTGTGGATGTGTTAGATAGGCTGTCTTATGGGGCTGACATTATATTAGAGGAATGCTGTGGAGGCAGGCAGAGCTAGGGCATGGTCAGCAGGAAGCCTGTCCATAGAGTTGGGAAGGAAAGATCCTGAGCTCTGAAGTCAAATTCCAGGTTTCCTATTCATTGTTGGTGAGACATAGGGCATGCCATCTGAGGCTCTTTGAGCTTCAGTTTTCTTATCTGTAAAACTGGCATGAATAAGGGCTACTTAGAGATGACATATTGGACTACATTTATGGATGCATTTAGTTACCTACAAAGGTCTATGTAAAGATGGTTGGTAGTTGGCATGTAGCTCTCTGTCTGAGAAACAATTAGGAGAAAGAAAGAAAGCTCTCCTCTGGTACCCTATCTTTTGCAAGGGTCAGAGCTGGCTACAGACAGGACTAGAGGACCCAGTGCTTCTCTGGAAATAGGTTCCATTGGATATGACCAAATAGTTAATTAACCCAGTGGGTTAGCAGTGGATTAGATTGGTTAAATAGGGCCAATCCGGTTGCTTTGGTGTCAAAAACGAAATGTTCAGCTTCTTGGTCCTCAGTGAGGTTGAGGAAATAAAAAGAAAAAGAACTTTTTCACTTGATCTAGCACATGTGTATGGTAGACCAGATTACTGCTTAAAGCTGTCCACTCCCCTCTCCTCACCTCCGTGGAAGATTATTTCCTTAATCCTTAGTGTTGGCTCAGCCATGCAACTCAGTTTGGAATAGAACAGAATAGATGCAAGCACTGGAATGTGCTGGTGGAGCTAGGCTCGCCCTCTTGTACCTCTGCCATTGCCATGAGAAGAGCATCTCCCAGGTAGATGCTTCCTCTTCATCTTAGGCTTTAGAAAAAACAAACATACAAGATATGGACCAGAGCCCAACTTGGTAGCAAGGAACTAATTCTGTCCAAACCCACCGCATAAAACAGAACTGCTCAGCCCAGCCCAGCCTTGTTCAGACAACCTTAGCTGACCTACAAATAGGTGAATGAAATAAATGCTTATTGTTCTATGACACTGAGATTTTGGTTGGTTGTTATGCAGCAAGAATTACTGATACAAGAACTAACTTTCATATCCACTGGCTCATTCAATCTGCCAAAAACCCTCATGATACAGATATACCAGATAATTTTAATTCTCATTTTTATATGAGAAAACTAAGGCTCAGGAAGAAGTGACTTATTGTGGTCAAGAGGCAAGTCAGACTAAAAGGCCAGCCTTTTAGTCCAAAGTTGAGTGTTCTTTCCCATGTGTGACAATGGCTTTTCTACAGGGGAGCTGGAAGCTGGGAGCTGGGTGAGCTCCCTGGATTCCCAAGAGAAGTATAAACTTCTTCAACTGCACAAATTTACCAAAGGCCAACCAACCTATCAGCAGGGCTGAAAGGGCAAGAGACCTCCTGGAAGCAGTTAATGATTGTCTTGTAGTTCCCACTGCAGCATTTCCTATGATTTGGGTTGGTGCCAAAGTATCACTGGGCAGAGATAGAAAGCAGTCTGTCATGTATAAAATTTAACAGGCAATAATGTCTGCTACTAAATTGTATATCATTCTTAACGATGTTGTCAGCCCTTAATCAGTCTAATTTATATTGTCAACATGATGTAATAGTCCCACCGGGTGGGGCCTTTGGAAATACAAGACCCAACAACAAGTGAGACCAAAGTGGATTTCCACTGGTTCTGACTCTGGAAATCCAAATAGGATTGCTGACTCCCACTGCAGAGAATCAGAGGGATGTCTATATACCGTCCAGCAAAGGGCCTGGTACTCAAGGCAGATGATGAGTGGCTGCTACTGCTTTGTGTTGTATGCAGCTGATCCAGCTAGTATGAGAAATCTTGTCCTTAGAGCAGCAGAGAGAGAGGGGTGAGCTGTAGAATGCCCTTGCTCTGGTCCCTCTCCCCTCTTTTGTCATCATGACTTCTAAGAAAAGACCTGTGGGGTTTACAAAGGTGATTTTCAATGCAATATTTATACCTCCCTATGGGTAAAACTGGAGGCCACGTGGCACAGAGTAGGTACTTAGTGAAGGGAAATTTTCTGGGTGCTCATTTCTTATCTACCCAAGGAGTTAGTCTATGTGAAAACTATGCAAATGATGAATTTCTGTGCAAAGGTGAAGGTGAACTAATAATATTTTGGAGAATGTGTTACGTGCTATATGTTACCTTTTTTTTTTTTACGCATCATCTCAGTTAGTCCTTCTACTGATCCCAGGTGGAAGATCTTAATGTCCCCTTTGAAGTTGAGAAAACTAAAACTTAAGCGGCTAATGACTTGACCAAGGCATCCTGGTTAATAGTGATAGAGCCTCAAAGGAGCCACGCCTCCCCAGTCACAGTCCTGTGCTCTCTCCACCTCACGAGCCTCCCTCCAAAGGAGTGGTGGTCAGCATTTGCTTATTTAGAAACTCCTGGATGTTAGGCATTGACTAGACAAGGCAGTGCCTTTGTTTTTTATTTTTCATTTAGATGTTTTGTTGCTGACCATACATGGCCTTCATTTCCAGTGCTAAATTCCATGTTGAAGGGCACCACCTCAGGGAAATAATTCAGCGTGCCTGCGCTTGGTTGCCCAAATAATTCTCATGGCCTCCTTCCTCTGGGTTCACCAAAGTAATTACAAGGTCTCTTTGAGACCACAGAGCTCAGGGGTCACAAAGCCTCTGACAGGATAAAGAACTGCTTAAAAGCCAGCACAGTGTCTTGGAACCAGTAACAGCATAGAATCCACTCGTTTCCCCTTTCAAGTGGGGAGACCAAGGCTCAGGGAGGGGACTGGCTTACCTAAATTGCCAGGGTAGAAAGAACAATGATCAGCCCAGAAATCATGCAGGACACATTTCCCACCTTCTCCCTTCATGGCATGAAGTCCTTGAAGAGACTTCAGCTTTGCAGTTCTCATGTTTTAAAGTGGGGCAGGCAAACATATTCTGTAAATGTTTACAGCCTGTGCAATCTCTGTCACAACTACTTGTTTTTGCCCCTATACTCCTAAAAACACCATAGCCAAATATAAATGAATGGACCTGTTTCAATAAAACTTTATATATAAAGACAAGCAGTAGGCCAAATTTGGTCTGCAGGCCATAGTTTGCCTACCCTTAGTATAAAGATTAGAATTTTTTCAGGTTCTGGTCTGTATGAAAGATATGGAGCACTTGAAACCCTCTCTTTTTGAAAAAAAAAAAAGACAGGATCATAAACCAGGCAGTCAGAATAAGGGACTTCTGCCACAAAGACCAGAATTGGGAAAGTGCCAGGCTGGGCTGGGCCACCTTTGGCTACCTTTGTGCTTTCTCTTTATTGAGAGGATCCTTCATCGCATTAATTCTGCAAAATACACGTGATCAATGAAAAAAGAATTGGTGTGAATAAGAGCAAGGCAGGGCTCCTTAGCCTGCACGCCCACTGGCAAGGAATCCTCTGTTTCAAGAAGCCCTCTGCTCCCCTTATGTTAGACCCTATTACCTCACCATAGCCTCTCCTCTTTAACCAGGAGCCTGGAATTTCTCTTCCTTCCCAATTGAGTGGAGGAGACTCAGTCTTCATGTGTATTTCAGTCACAGGTATATTAATTTCACTGAGTTCTTAGGCCAGGATGGCTCTATGAATCCTGCCTTTCCTTGAGCTAATGGGGTGGCATAAATAACTCCAGGGAAAGCATTTGGCCCAGCAGCTCCCAAGTCAGGCTGGAGTTAATCAATCCTCTGCCGACAGGTAGCTGAAGGCTGGGATGTTGGGTCAGAGGTTGTGCCTGTCTGGGGTTAATTTCCTCCTAACAGATGTCACTACAGAGAGCCGTATGCCTTCTAGGCAGAGGAAGGCAGCCCAGAGGAGTAAGGAACCTGACCCTCTGATGTTTCTGTTGGCCTAGAGACAGATGAGAACGTAGCCTGTTCATGGCCAATGAGTGAGGGCAGCTCTCTGACTCACCCTCGGATGGTCCCACCAATCTCCTGGGAGAGGCTGGCTCCTCTTCCCATGGCCAGCGCCAGGGGACCTGGCCAAGGGGCATCAATGCTCCCTGTCTGCTGTCTGCATGTGTCCCCAGCCGATGGCTTACCTCATCCGACCGTATGAGAGCACCATTCTCTCCCAGGAGGCAGGATGACGCAGGGTTTAGAACAGAGATCGGCAACCTTTTAAACCTCACGTGGTTCGTGAACCACCATGTCCCCTGGTTTAGAACACATCCCTGCAGCCAGATGTTGACTTCATCTCTTATGTGTTCTGAGACTTTGGACAAGTTACTTAACCTCCCTGACTTTTTTTTTTAAAAAATTATTGATTTCAGAGAGGAAGAGAGAGAGGAACATCAATGATGAGAGAGAGAATCATTGATTGGCTGCCTACTGCATGCCCCCACACTGGGGATTGAGCCCGAAACCTTGGCATATGCCCTTGCCCGGAATTGAATCTCAGACCTTCAGTCGGTAGGCTGATGCTCTATCCACTAAGCCAAACCAGCTAGGGCTGATTTTTTTTTTTCAATAAGACAAGTGGAGAATGATGAAGGCAATGATCTAACCTGGCCTAGCCAACCACAGGGCTCATAAGGACTTAAAGAGTGACTATGTGTCAAGTCACACCAGGGCCTGGCACATCAGCAGGGCTCACTCACTGTTAGCTATTATTAGATGTCTATCCTTCGGGACTTCATCTGTCCTGGTTTCTTAGGAAGCATCCTCGGCAGCCCCAGTCAGGAGAAGGGTAGGGCTCAGGGCTAGGGCTCTCATTGCTGGGGTTCTGAGGCTCCTGCCAGCTTGACTGGAAATTTTCCGGCTCCCAGCACAGGCAGGGCATCTCCCTTCAGCTCCCTGGATGCTCTCTGATGGTGGGCCATTGCTGTACTGCTTTGCCGCAGGCAGTGGACTGAACCTTTTGGGCTGAGTCACCTTCTCAGGCTGCCCGCTGAGCTCAATGCTTGGAGGACTCTTGAGGACAGTGCAGAGGCGGTTCAAGTACCAGAGGACACCGTGTCCTTCCCTTTTTATGAGATCTCTTTTGAATCTATTCAGAGCGCAAGGAATATGGCAGTTTTGAAACTTTCCCATTTCACAGATGGAGATGTTGAGACTTGCAGAGAGGATGTTGCTTGCCCAAAGGCCCACAATTAGGGCAGTGGGACCCTGTTGCTGCTGTCCAGCTTATTCAGCCTTCCCATGCTGGAGTGATGTGGTCCCTGGGGCTGCCCTTTGGCCCACCTGCTGTGCCCCCTCTGCCCCAGAGAATTGAGTTGAGGCTGCTTGCTGGGCACAGGAAGCAGGGGAACCCCACGGGACCCCAAATGGAAGCAGAGAGTCTGGTTGCAAAGGCCTCATCACATATTTATTTTCAGAAGTTATTGGGATAAACCCAACTCCCAGAGATGGAGGTCCAATTCATTAAGCTCGGATGATTAATTGCAGGGCAATTAAATATTTGCTTAAATTAATCCTGAGGTGTTTAAACATTGTTTTGCAAAGAATGTTTGCAAAGAATGTCATTAATTAGAAAGGCTAAATGCATGGATTAAGCAGGAATGGGGGCTTGCCTGACTGAGGCTCTTCCCTGGAGAGGCAGAATTTTCTCGGTCCAGGCTTGTCTTTGCCTAGAGGGCCCCTCCTCCCCTCTCTGCCTTTCGTGTCTCTGTGTTTCATTTCCAAGTGTGTCCAGGGAGGATGGAGTCTTGGAAGGAGCCCTGAGAGGACTGGGGCCAGGAAACATGAGATCTGGCCCTGACTCTCACTGACATGCCAAATGGCCTTGGGAGGACATGCCCTCTCTGTCTCAGGATCTCAGTCTTCAAATCCACACAATGGGGAGAGCGTCAGCTCTCCAGTTTCTTCTGGGTCTGGGTTTGGCTCATAGGAGTCTGGCATCACTGGATCTATATTGGCTATTCTGCCATTGGTCCTCCTCTCTGCAGGCTCTGTGAGGCCTCTTCCCACTGTAGGCCAGTTCTGAACATTTGTGACCACGATGGCTTAGAGGGGGGAGACTTAAATTACAGAGATGATTGCAATAGGATGAATGCTCCAGAACCTGTGAGGCTCTCAAAATCACCCAGCCACAGCTCCTCCCTTCACAGGGCGAAGGTGGGGCAAGCGAGATAAGCAGCATCTTGGGAGGGGAAGCTGCACAAACAAGGGGAAGCTATCAGCAGAGTGAATAAGGTGTCAGAGTTGGGGTGATGTGGTGTGTGGGCATTCAGCTTCCTTTGTGCTTGCTCAGGCATGGGGCAAGGCAAGTCCAGAGGAGTAAACGATGGGCACTTGTGGACCCTGGGGCAAGGACAGTGAGTGTCAGTGGTGGGAAGGGAGACAGGCGGTGGGGGAAGCCGTGAGCAGGAGGGGAGCAAATGAGTGAGTGCAGCCAGGTCTCATGAACATTCCTGTGAGGGCAGCAGAGAGACGGTGGTGGCTAGAGAAAGAGGGTATCAAAGAACGATGGTGGGGGTTTTAGATGAGAAATCATGGGGTGCATTTGTATGCAGTTGGCAGTGACTCACTGCCGGAGGCTGTGGCACTGTCTTCACTTGCTGGCTGAGACCTCTGCTTGCTCTTTTCTGTTTCAACTACCTCCAGGTGTACTTCCTCCTCCCTTGGAGTCCCCGGGCCTCTCACCACCCTGGACAACATGCACCCCCGGATGGAGGCTGCCTGTGGGACTCCCTGTGTGGGCAGTCTGGACCCGCCAAACCTGCCCTGGAGCCATAGGCACAGCTGCAGCAGCCACTGTGGGGTCATCTGAAGAGCGCCCCTCCTTCTTCCTCCACTCTGCCCCCGCCCTCGCTCCCTGGGAGACAGGAAGGTGGGTTCTCCTCTCCCTGCCCCACCACTTGCTGAGGCCTGTCTGTGGGCTGGTCGCTTCTCTCCTTGGCATTGGAGCTCTCCTGGCTTCTTTGTGACATAGGCCCCTTCGGCACCCCATTCTCCTGCTCCAACCCGCACACAGTGACCATCCATGTCCGTGGTCTCCAGCCGCCTTCTGTGCTGTTGTTCACACTCTTCTCCTTAATGTTCTCAGGGCCCCCTCCTTCCTTCCCTCATAGCCATCTCAAGTTCACTTCCCCCAAATTTCCCTCAACAGGATCCCAGGATGGCTCAAGGCAGTGCCTTCCCAGCACTCAGAATGAGGTCAGCAGGCATTCTCCACCCCTCCCACATGGAGGGAGTGTGTGAGCCCCTCCCACCTGGCTGGCACAGTGAGCCCCTCCCACCTGGCTGGCACAGTGAGCTCCTCCCACCTGGCTGGCACAGTGAGCCCCTCCCACCTGGCTGGCACAGTGTGGTCACACACTCTCTCCAGTGGAGTCTGCTCTTGGGCCCTGACGTAGTAGGGGTGGACCCAGAATCATCTTCCTTACGTTTCACAGGAATCAGAGCCTGCACACAATGAAGCTCTGGGACCCCAGGGGCAGAGCAAACTATCCTCCTGCAGAGCCAAAGCCCTTTCCCATGGCAGCCTGGGCCCCACTCCCTCACCTCCTACACCCACCCACTCCTGCCCTGCTCAGCATTTGGGCCACCAAAAGGATGAGGGTGGGCGCACTCATTCGCTGTGCTGGTGAGAGTTAAACCAGCAGCATAGGGGTTCTCGTCCCCACCCAGCCTGCACAGCCCTGCATCTTCCACAACTTGGGAGTTTCCTGTGACTTAAATCAGACACACACTTAACCCCCTCCACCATAGATGATGGAATTCTCTACTTCTAGCTCAAAAGAAGAGGAGATTGTCCTGCAGAAAGACAGTGGGATGTGGTGAAAGGCCTTCAGGTTTGGAATCACACGGGAGTTGACTTGGAACTTTGCCCTGCTATTTCCTAGCTGCGTCGTTTTAGGCAATTCATTCATCCTCGCTGTGCCTCAGTTTTGCTCTGTAAAGTGGGGATGTTAGTGATAAGTTAACCCTTGTCTACCTGCCTCACAGTTTTGATATTAGATGCAGGTGAAGAGCCTGTGGGATCATTTAAGAAACTTGTGGCCTGTGCGGTGGTGGGAGTGAGAAAGTGACTTGGCTGGGCTTCCCGGAACCTGCCACTCACAGCGGGGCTGACTGGCGGTTGCCAGGGGGTGTCATAGTGCCATGTGGGGCTCCATTTTCAGCTTGGATCCCAGTGAAGCAGTAACTGTTCTGACTAATTGGAGCAGAACAAAAGTCTGACCAGCGCAGGGGAAAGAGGCCTGGAGAGAGTGCAATGGGGCAGAAGGATGTGGATGCATAGAGGGATGGTAGGTGCCCATAGGAGCAGATAGTGGGTCAAGAAGGAGCCAGAACAGGCATTGCCATGTGGGCTGTGGGACAGAGAACTGGATATGGGTATACTAATGTGGTGTGTGCTGTTTCTCTTTGTGATAGGTGCTTCGGTCTCAGTGAAATTGTAGTCAGGTGTCAAGTTCTCCTTTCAAAGGGAGACCTCCATCACTTCCAATTACTCCTTTGGTCTTTCAAGAGTGACTTGAGATTTAAGAGTCACTCTTCCTGATGCTTCCCTCTTTCACCCCTGCCCTTGGAACCCAGGAACCTTGAAGTGATGAAGGAGAAAGAAGTCTACCAGAGAGCTCCTAGAATATGCCTGTGTTTGCTGATACCCAGAGGTATAAGCAATGCTCAAGGCTGTAGACCTGAACATACCTTCCTGATGATCTAATAGCATTGAGTCAGGAGTAGAGCCCTGGGCTGGAATGCCAGCTCTGTCATTAGGGGAAACTGTTATTCATTCCACATGAAGACCAAAATAAAAGGCACAATGTCATCTTAACAGTTACCCTGAAAATTATTTGATAACATACAACCATTTAAAGAAGTTATATCGTAAGTATTAAAACTTTCTTCAATAGCTGAAAGCATGCCTATTTTAAACCCCAAAGCAGCAGTGGTAAAGTAAGTTCAAAATTAGGAACAAAAATGAATGCCTCTTATTATTTCACTGACCATGAATGAGCAAGTTAATTTACACCCTACCAAATTCCCTGAGAGGATTTAAAGTAGCCTAGTTGATCTTGTTTGGAATCCTACCCAATCCAGGAAGGCAAGATCAAATAAACAGGGGAGAAAAGAGACAACACAAGAACCTCTGTATGGATAGTGGACACAAGAGAATCAGCAAAAATTTACAAGTTAAAGAGTTTAAGAAGGAATATGAATGCAAACTGTATACATAAAAAACCCCCACAAAACTGGTGGTCTTGCCCGGCTGGTATTGCTCAGTGGTTGAGCATTGACCTATGAATCAGGGGGTCACAGTTTAATTCCAGGTCAGGGCACCTTCCACTGGTTATGAGCTGCATTCCCAGTAGTAGGTATGCAGGAGACAGCCAGTCAGTGATTCTCTGTCATCACTCATGTGTCTATCTCTCTCCCCCTCTCCCTTCTTCTCTGAAGTCAATACAAATATATTTAAAAACACACAAATGGATGGTCTTCCTGAACACTAGCAATTGCTGGAAAATATAATAAAAAATCCATTTATGACAGAAACAAGTGATCTAATATCCTTAAAAGTAACCAGAAGATAGGCCTGACCTTTCTAAAGAGAATTGCAAATGCTTTCTGTGGAGGCCGGATAGGAGGTGGAGGGGAGAGAGAGAATATTCCAAGGTGAACACTTGGTATTGTGCAGGTGTCTGAGCACCTTAGGTGACTTTTCAAACGTAACCTGCCTGCAATCAATCCCAACAGTATTTTCCTGAACTCAGCAGACTCTGGGAAAACAAACAGATGGGGATTTCAAAGGACATTCTTTCAAAGAAAGGGCAAGTCACAAGGTCTAACCTGTTCAACGTTAGACTGCTTTATAAAATAATAATTAAAAAATAATAAAAAATGAATGATGTTGGGAAATTGGTTAGCAGTGAAGAATTCTAATGTCGAGTTCCCCCTTTTCCCGAAATAGACCACCGATGGATGGCAGAGCTAAGAATCTTTTTAAAAAAATAGAAATGGTAGTGCCAAATGCAATATTTATTATCTTCACAAAGGAAGACCACTCCGGGCTTTGAAGCGATGGAGAAGCAGCGGGGGAGGATACTGACAGATGACAGCCAGAACAAAGAACAGCTCCTCCACGCTAAACAAATGCAAGAAACGAGAAAACGGTAGTCGCAGAGAGGAGGGTGCACCAACTGCAACACACAAAGGGTGGGTCGCTGTGCTACACCGAGACTTCATTAAAATTTATAGGAGAAAAAAGATCCCAACCCAGTAGATAAGTAGGCGACACAGTGAAGCAGGCCCTTCACCTGAGGGAGATCAGGGTGTTGGGAAAATGCTTAGCCTTGCTGGTAATCAGAGCAATTACAATGAAAGCACTCTTGAGGTGCCATTCCATACTTACACTAGCAAGAAACACTGCCCCTAAACGCACACTTAGGGCGAGGCACCCAGAGGCTACCTTGGCCCGGTGGAGAGAGGGTATGGAATGTGGGTTGGGTGCAGCCACAGTCGGTTACTCTCCAAGGTAATGAATCTAGCCCCACTCTTTAAGGGAATGGTGTGCAATGAGCTGAACATATGTATGTCTTTTGGTCCTGTTAGCTTACACCTGGAAGGAAAAAAGGGTCTCCCCTGAATGCAGCCTGATTCAATAACAAAAATTTCCAAGTGACCTGCATGGCCAGGAATAGGAAAGTTATTTGGTAAATTATGGGCATCCATACTTTCATTTTATGCAACTATTAAATTTGATTATAAAAGTGTGTGGATACATGAAAAATGTTTTTCATGTATTGTTAAGTGGACAAACCCCCCACCTGAGTACAAAATAGTGCACATGTTATAATTTTAGTGAAAGAAAAAGGTGGACAAAGGCCAGAAGGAGATATATAAAAATGCAAATAATTTTGTTAGGATTGGAATTTTCAGTTCTTTGATTGTTGCTTTAATTTTTAAATTGGGGGGTATTGTCCCCAGGGTCCACATCACAGTCACCTTCCCAAACACAGCCCCGTCCCTAGCTGGAGTCAGTGTCCTTGAGTCAGCTGGGCGCCCAGTTCCCTGGGTCTGGGCCCTGCTGGCTCCTCTGAAACAAGCATGTTACCCTCTGGATGTGCACAGCCAGGCCTGCAGCTTCCCGGGAGAACCCAGTGCCTCTACTCCCAGCGGCTTTGAGGCCTTTGTGCTGCCACCTCTGCAGCACGTGAAGACCAAAATAAAAGGCACAAGGTCATCTTAACAGTGGCAGGCCTGACTGTCCTTCCAGACACTTTATTACTGTGGCTCCCAAATTAGCCAGCCTCAGCCTGGAGACTGAGGCTGCCAGCGCATGCCAGGCATGAGGCCAGAGCCATCCACCCCAGACCAGCAGAGCTACTTCTGTGGCCCAGCCTAGAGCTTCTGCCCATAACTCAGTCCCGTTCAAGTTGGAAGGAGGGGTGCTGGGAGCTTGTGCAGGGAGCCAGGAGCTCATTGCCCACAGCTGCCCTGGGGAGTCAGGCCACCTCTGAGAGCCAAGCTACCCAGACCCCTGGATGTGCCCCGAGAGAAGCTCCACCCCCTACTCCTACCATTCCCAGAGCTTTGTGGTGTATGTGTGTTTGTGTGTGTGTGTGTGTGTGTGTGTGTGTGTGTGTGTAACCGGATTCCTCTTATTTCTTCTCTTCTCCATGCCTTGTGCACTTATTAATTGCTGCCTCTTTCTTGCTTTCTGTGGGGACTCCACCATCAACCCTAAGCTTGTAGCCCTGTCCCCCTTTCTCCAGGATTCCATTTATAGGGCCTGAGTACGCATGGTTATGAATAGCAATAAGGATGAAGGAATAGCCATAGCAGGTGGATAGCACTTTATAGTTTACAAAGGGCTTCCATACACACTTAAAAAAATATTTTTTTCTTGCTTTCAGAGAGGAAGATAGAGGAAGAAAGAGATAGAAACATCAATGATGAGAGAATCATTGATAAGCTGCCTCCTGCACATCCCACACTGGAAGGTGATCCCACAACCTGGGCATATGTTCTGACTGGGAATCAAACCATGACCTCCTAGTTCATAGGTCAACACTCAATCACTGAGCCAGGCTGACTGGGCCCATACCCACTTTTTATCTGTGTTGTTCATTCCCACAGAAGGACTATCTCAGTTCCGAGCTAATCTTAATGCTGAAGTTGACTCTGTCTTTGGTTTCCACAAAAAATTTCACCCACCAATGAAGTCATGAATTTAATAGATTACTGAAGATTATGGAAGCATAAGGAGAGGTCACACAGTACAGGGCATGGAACTTTGCTGGGAATTTCATGGTGGACATGTTTCTTTGGCTTTGGATCTTTCTTTTCAGGCCTAAGGCATCAGCCTGGGTGAAGCATTCTTGCCAGGGAGGTCTCTTCCAGTAGGGGGTCCTCATGCCACCTGCTAAGGCAGCATGGTTTTTAGCCTAGAAAGCAAAGGGCCCTCATTCCATTTACACTGTAATAAAACTCTTATTGATTTTAATAAAATTGAAAAATTTCTTTGTGAATGAAAACCCTAGGGCCCCACCCCATAACTGCTGACTCGCTGCATTTTCGCCGCACTCTGGACACTATGATTCATGCCTGGGTGCTGTTTCGGTCGAGAGCTGATTTCCCTGGCAGGATGAATGTGGTCTATAAAAAGTTGCACATTCAAGGACCTTCTGAGGATTTTGGCTGGGAGGAAGGAAATCTTCCAGGGGGCAGTCAGAGAGTCCAGGATAGCTGGGAGGTGGCCTGGGAAAGGAGCAGAGAGCCATTCATCACTCATCCGAGGATGCCTCAGTCCTCCGTCCCCACTGCTCAGCAAAGTTCCATGCCACTCATGCCTCAGATCAATGCCTCCTCCGGAGCTGCACGGCCCCAGATTGAACTCATTCCTCTAAGTCAGACCACTACCTGCAGGAGTGCTCACACTAAGGCAGACCACTACCCATAAGGGTGCTCACACAAAGTAAGACTCTACCCCTAGGGGTGCTCACACTCAGCCAAACTCTACCCACAGGAGTGCTCAATCAGATTCTACCTATAGAGGTGCTTACACTAAGGCAGACCACTACCCATAGTGGTGCTCATACTAAGTCTGACTCTACCCAGAGGGGTGCTCACACTAAACCATACTCTACCCATGGGGTGCTTGAACTAGCAACTAAGCCTCTTGACTCCTGCTTTTTGAAGGGCCTACTGCTCTCCATGAGCTACTTCCACCACTTTGCCCGGGCTGGGGTTCTGACCAGAACCAAACACCATCCACTGTTCCTCCCCACTCAGGTCACCCACAGCTCCCTCTGCAAACTGTTGAACCCTGCTCTCGTGGACCCTGCATATAGTTCTCTCTGTTTTTTAAAGTAACACATGGCATAGACTGTGTGACTCTCATATTCTTAAGTACATTGTCACCTAATTCTCACAACAATCAGGGGGTAGGTATTATTATTATGCTCTCTGTCACAGAGATTTGAGGGTGGTGCCAGAGGTCACACAGCAGCCTGGCTTCTGGCTCTGGGCTTGCAAGCACCTTATTTTGCTTCTCCCCCTTTTAATGTATAGTTTGCCAAGGCCTGGCATCATGTGTCCTTCACTCTCGAGTCACCAGTGCCTCCCACAAGCCTGGGACATGGAATGTCAGCAGTGAGGGTGGGATCCACACCTTGGATGGTGGCATCCCCTCATCAGGGAAATTATTTTTCACAGCCACAGTTTTTCACTCCCACCAATGTCTGAAGGGTGTGGAGGGCTTGAGATGAACCAGGCACTGTGCTTGACATGTGGCCTATGTCATTGGGTTTGTCTTCATGACATCAAAAGGATTTGTCAGGGGATGCCCAGCAAGGTTAGGTAAAGCTGTGAAGCGTCCTGGCATTTAAACACAGTATCGCCTGACCCCAAAGCCAGGGGTCTCCTACTGAGCCCCACTGCCTCCCACAGCCATGTTTACATTCCTTAGCTCAGACCTCTTCAAAACTACAGACTTGGCCAGCAAACCTTGCCCCAGACAGGCTCCAGCTCTGGGTACGTCATCTTTGGGGAAATATAAAGTTATTTTCATGCCCCACTCATTCAGCCAGACATGGGTGCTGGCTGACCAGACCAGGATCCAGTGTTACTGTCCTAAGTCCTGAG
>PVJN01032485.1:0-24113 GCA_004026805.1 Lasiurus borealis | reverse complement strand
CAGGGGGGACAGTTAGGGGTAACCAGGCCTGTGGGGTAGGGGGTTGGTGAGAGGCAATCAGGCCAGCAGGGGGGGCAGTTAAGGGGAACCAAGCCAACAGAAGGGGGCAGTGAGAGGTGACCAGGCCAGCAGAGGAGGGCAGTTGGGGGTGATCAGGACCACAGGGTGGACAGTTAGAGGCAATCAAGCTGGCAGGCAGAGGCAGTTAGTGGTGATCAGGCTGGCAGGAGGGGTCAGTTAGGGGCAATTAGGCAGACAGGCAGGTGAGCAGTTAGGAACCAGCAGTTCCAGATTGTAAGAAGGATATCTGACTGCTGGTTTCAGCCCAAACCAGCAGTTGGACATCCCCCAAGGGGTCCCGGATTATAGAGGGTCCAGGCTGGGCTGAGAAGACCCCACCCCCCATGCACAAATTTTGTGCACCAGGCCTCTAGTATAATTATAAAAATGCAGTCCTACTCAGCAATTTAAAGGAATGAGCCACTGTTATACACAGCAACATGGATAAATCTCTAAAATATTTTTCTGAGCAAAAGAATTCAGATGCAAAAGAATATAGGGTGTCCCAAAAAAATGCATTTGCACATTTGAGCTGATAGCTCAATTGCTATTTCTTTCTTTTCAGATTTAACCCATTGGGATTAATAATTATTCAAAGTGTGTATACATTTTTGGGGAACATCCTGTATAGATTGATTGGTTCCACTTAAATGAAGGTCTAGAACAGGCAAAGCTAATCTGTGTTGATAACTCAGGAATGGACGTGCTTTGGGGGGAGGGGACGATGGGAGGTTTAACCTGGATAAAGCACAGTGCAGCCTCCTGAAGTGATAGAAACTGTCTCTGTCTTAATAGGGGAACAGCGTACATCCGTGAATTAATATTCTGAAACTGATCAAACTGTACACCTAACTATATACTTCATTTTACTATAGAATTATTATACCTCACTAAATTTTTATATACAAATAAATTTTTTTCAGATAAATATTTTTAAATTAAAAATTTAAAAATTGGATACCCAATAATACATTCCATTTATGTATAAAAAACACACAAAAATCTATATATCCATATAGAAACATATATGTATACATGTATAACTAAAAGCAGTACTTTTACATTAAAAGAATATGGCTTGGGAGCACTTCCTGTCTGACCCAGCACTAATAATAATAGTAGCATTATCTTGTTTAAATTTTATGACAGGCTTTATAAAGTGGCTAATTTTACTTGCCCTTCTTCACACATAAAGCGACTGAGTATTAGGGAGGAGCACGACTTGCCCAAGGACCTATCACTGTGGAGCAGTAGAGTTGAACTTGAACCCATAACCACATCACACCAGACTTTATATCTTTAATTATTGCACTTTATTTCTCTCCACAGCAAGGCCATGGGCACTCTCTAAGGAATCCTTGGGTCTCTCTAGGACCTCAGATGATCTCTATGGGTACTGTCCCTGCCTCCACCCCTGTTTTACCAGCCTTCCAATCCAGCTCCTTCCCAATGATGCCTCATTTAGAACATCTGCTTGGCTTTTGGCTTTGGGTTTGGGTTTAGATATTGTCTTTTAGCTCTATCATGGCTGAACACGCTGATGCCCTAGGGGTCAGTCATGTCCCACCACTGTAAGATACCCAGGCTCTCAGAACCCTACCTACCTCTAGAACCCTAGACCCAGATGTGCCAAGAAGGAACTTAGGATAATTTATCTCATTTTGGAACTGAAACCTCTTGCCATTCAGTGAGGAAATGCTGAGAAAATCTTCTTGCTCAATTCATTTGATGAGACTGGACCTCTATTTTGTTTTCTACCAAGAAACTCGAAATCAGTTTTTAAGCCCCAGAATGGAGATGATTTTACTATGAACATACACAAAGTAGTCTTTATCTGTTAGAGTTTTAAAAGTCTGACTTGTCAATTCTGAAAATTCGACTACTTTACATTTTCCAAAACTCAAAAAATGATTCTGAACACTCAGGCTAGATCTGGCAAGAAAACAAGAGAAACAAGTAATAGGTTAGAATGTAAAACAAACAACCTTTCAGCAAGCTGTGCCTCTTAACCCTGGGAAACACTCTGGTGCCTTGGAGAACACAGGTCAATGCAATGGTCTCTCACTTGATTAAATTATTAGTATTAAAAAAATAACTCTAAGCAAGCAACAAAACACACCGCAGCGCTTTCCACAAATAAAATTTAATTTGCTATCTCAAGAGCTGCTGGCTTTTATCGCCAAAGATTGGAGCATGGTATTTTCAGGGAAAAAGTTGTGTGTGTGTGTTTTTTTAAATCTAGTTTGGAGGAAACATGGCCAACATTAGCTCCAAATATTTTATTTCAAACATAAAGCACAGAACCAACACTAATAAACAACAGGCTCTTATGCCAACATCGGTGCATGTTTTTGTTATTGCATTATATTCCATGAGAGTTATTGTGCATAATTAAATAGGAAAAAAATCCTTGAACTTAGAATTATAAAACCGTCACCACAAACCAACAATTCCGCTTGATGTGTATTAAGTCATTAAATTTATTATATAAAAAAAAAAGGAGGGGAAAATATCTTTCCCTTGTAAATCATTAAAAATGCATGAGGGTTGAAGGCAGAGCAAACAGCCCATACGTTTGCCTAGAGAACTACTGCGGGAAAAGGCGCTGTGATGCAGAACAGAAAATGAGGTTTTTCTTGAAATCAGAATGGTCTGTTATCAAAATGACAACCACGTGGGCTCTTGAGAAGAGGGGGTGTAGAAATCCTAAGAATGTGAATGCTGGTCGCAGTGTTCTGGATAAAGAATGTTTGGAGGACGGGTTGTGGTCTAAGGCGTCTCACTGTGGAGCAATGCAGGAGAATGGGCCACCCTGGGATCTGTGAGAGGCGAGAAGATCCAGGAAGCAATGCCGAGTTAGGACCCAGCTTCTGGACAAGGGCCAACCCGGTGTGCACCACATCCACACCCATGACTTCCACAGGAGTTAGCTGCCAGTCACTTAGGCATCAGGAGCTAATGGCAGTTGGTTCATTCACAACACAGTTCATGTCACAATCCAGCCAGGTCTAGGATTATAAGTATGCTTTAAAAGCTTTTTCTTCAAATATGTTTTTACTGATTTCAGAGAGGAAGAGAGAGTGATAGGAACATCAATGATGAGAGAGAATCATTGATCAGCTGCCTCCTGCACATCCCCTACTGGGGATTGAGCCCACAGCCTAGGCATGTGCCCTGAGAATTGAACCTTGACCCCAAAGATCAATGCTCAACCACTGAGCCACACTGGCCAAATGAAAAAAAAATTTTAAATATTTTTATTGATTTCAGAGTGGAAGGGAGAGGGAGAGAGAGATAGAAACATCAATGGTGAGAGAGAATCATCGATCAGCTGCCTCCTGCACATCCCCTACTGGGGATTGAGCCCACAGCCTAGGCATGTGCCCTGAGAATTGAACCTTGACCCCCAGGTTCAAAGATTGATGCTCAACCACTGAGCCACACCGGCCAAATGAAAAGTTTTCATTTAAAAAAGTATTTTTATTGATTTCAGAGTGGAAGGGAGAGGGAGAGAGAGATAGAAACATCAATTGTGAGAGAGAATCACTGATCAGCTGCCTTCTACATGCCCCCTTCTGGGGATCTGGCCCACAACCTAGGCATGTGGCCTGGATTGAAATTGAACCCGGGACTTTTCAGTCTGCAGTCAATGCTGTACCCACTGAGGCAAACCAGCTAGGGCTGAAAGCTTTGTCTTAATATGTTATAACTGAGGCATTCATAAAATCGGCAGGAGTAGAGAGAAGAGATCTAAGTCACCAGGAAGAAATACCATTCAAACTGGCTTAGATAAGAGCATCATTATGAAGGGAAAGTCAAAGTCAAAATCATCCACAGACTGGAAACTGAGTTCAGTCAGAACACCTATATTGGGAAGTGAGGTATGCACACTCCTCCCTCTGCCTCCCATGAAGTTACGTGTGAGAATCTTGCAAGAAGGGGCTGTAAGTGAATAGTGCTTTTCTACTTACTCATCTATTTTTTCTGATGCTCACTGGACATTCACTTTACTTTTTCTTAATCCATGCCAGCTCTTTCCACTCTATTGATGGCTTTGCTATCCATTACTAATTTAGACATGTGGCATTGATGCCACCACCAATACTGACCTCAGCTTCACATGACCTCCCATGTAAATGACTACCTCTTTCTCTTTGGGTTCTTTTTAAAATGAATGAATGAATGAATGAATGAATGAATGAATGAATGAAACTTACTGGCTTTATTTGAGTCACAGTTTATTGTTTATTCCTGGTCCAAATAGTAATGGCCAGAAGACTCGGTCAACTTCTTGGTCAATCACCAAAATGGGAATACATTCTCTGAGAAGAGGATGAGGACACAGCAAGCAAATTGGGAAGATCCACAACCATCTAAGCTATTCAACTGGCCCTTGAATAGTCGAGCATTGAACGCATAGAAAATATATATGCTACCACAGGAATAGGTATGTATATCACTTAAACAACTACTGCAGTTCCGTAATTCCAAAACAAGTGTATTTTTCACATTTTTCAAATTGAGATGCAGATTACATTCAGCCTGCACATGTAACGCAGTGGTGTTTTTTTCTCCTCCACATAATAGCTGCTATTAGGTTGATGATACATCTGAAGTTCAACTTTCTCTAAAAACCGAGGAAACATGGAAAACATGATTTTACTGGTTCATAGTGTTGTCAAAAGCTAAAATTCAAATCTCTTTATCTACAATTACTATTAAGTACCATCTTCCTAATTGTTCTGTTTTTGTCTCACTCTCATTTGAAAGATGACACTTTTGTCATTTCAACAGGTAATTCCCCAATCCCATCATGTTATCCTGTCCTCTGATATCATGCCTAAATCATCTCCCCCTGGATTAACTCATTATTCCAATTAAAGTCCTTGATATATGTCAAAGACATGCCCTTATTTGTGACAGAGCCGTAAAAAATGTGTTGCTTTAGTTCCTTCTATAAATCAGTTTCTCTGTTCCATTTCCTTAATTATGTGCTGTTTGTCTCTGGAATCCCTCCAATGTCTAGGATTTTTTTTTTTAACCTAGAAGTATTTTCAAAAGTAGGGGATGCCAATATTGTCTGACGAGCCTGCCCTTCCTCTTTAGTGATGCTGCCTTACAAACAGTTCCGAGTGGGGTCTTTCCCTTTGCCAGATGGTTCCACAAAGACTAGACTCCCCTCTAGATTCATCCAGTGTGCTTACCTGGAGGGTACTTGCCCACCAGTAAAGATGGCCATTTGTGATTATTATTTTTTAAAGTATATTTTATTGATTTTTTTTTTTTTTTACAGAGAGGAAGGGAGAGGGATAGAGAGTTAGAAACATCTATGAGAGAGAAACATCAATCAGCTGCCTCCTGCGCACCTCCCACTGGGGATGTGCCCACAACCAAGGTACATGCCCTTGGCCGGAATCAAACCAGGGATACCTCAGTCCGCAGGCCGATGCTCTATCCACTGACCCAAACCAGTTTTGGCCATTTGTGATTATTTTTATACAGAGAACTAATCTTTCACATTCTCCTTCAATGGAACTTCCTCTTTTTTCTAGGACTGGAGTTTTTTACTCTGCCTAGTAGTCAGTAACGGATGCTGTAAGATGGCATAATCAGGAAGTGGAATACTGTGATATGAACACCTCCAAGATAGTTTAGTTCTAGTAAATGGTTAAGAAGATGAGCAGGACTAGGTGAGTCCTAAGACTCCTCCTATTCTAACATTCTGCAATATCATTTCTTAATGACGTGGCTAATATTTCTCTGAGTTCGTAAAGGCTCAAAATTATACTAAGTCCTTGACCCACACCTGTAATGCTTCACAAACCCGGCTTCATTGCTCAATTCTGCATCTGTCAGAAGAGATCACACAGACTCTTTCAAAGTCCCATCTTCCAATAAATGTGCATGTGCACATACACATGCACAACACACAAGTGCACACACATATGCACATATGCACATGCATATGCATTTTGCTTTGGAAGTGGTCCTTTATAGAATCCATTCCTATAGGAGTTTGGCTCTTTCCCTTTCTTTCCTGATGAATAACCAGGAGAATAGAAATGATGTCCCTGTTCCTGGAAAAATTACACACAGACTCCCCCTGATAACCTAGAGAAGGAACTAATGATCTGGAACGATTTCTGCTATTTTCCAATAATCTGCTTCTAGAGCTGGTTTCTATGTCATAGGCTTGCCTTAATAGCCATGGCCTGCCCTTTGAATTCCTTTTGTGTTTTTGTTTCAGGACATCCTTCCTTCAGGCCAGTCTCTTTGCCACTCACCAACTGTGACTGAGCTGAACCATCACCATTGTGTGCCCTCTGCCCGAATATAGGTTTGGAACCCTATTTATCTGGCTTCTGGGGTCATTGCATATCACATGCTGCTTGCCCAGTGAAGAAGTAACTGCCAGAAACTGCGTAGGCAGGATCCCAACTTCTATAATCTCCTTGGGGGTAACCCCTTCTGACCTGCTGATTTGCACAGTGTGTTGCACAGTGACTCTAAATTCAAAGGACTAGAGAAATCCCTCGCCAGCCTTTTGTCAATAGTTGATTTTTGCAAGGTCTTCATTACTTCCTCATCGACCAAATTTATTTTCTTCATTTCTCCCAGTAAAGATGAGTTTAGAATTGTGTAGCTTTTGTACTGGTTTTCTTTCTAAAAGCCTGTCCTCATGCCTAAACAGACCTTTGGTCTACCTTCAGTATCTATCTATCTAGGTCCAATGTATTTGGAAAATCCACTGGTAACTGACTGTATGTCTAGCTTTATGACCTTGGGTGTGAATAATGTTCCTCCCAGTAGCATCTCTCTCCCCTCGAGTATAATATGCGTAGAACAACTTGCTGGGTTAGCAGCTCCTCTATCTCCTGATCTTTCTAAGATGAACTCATGCTTGGTCTTTCTTGCCTAGTGGAACCAAAACTCTAATGTGCCTTCCTGGAGCTAGAAAATTCTCCTACTGCTGCAAAGCTCTGGGCATTCCAGAATGAACTACACCTGACCGGGCTCCAGGCGCTCCACAATCACCAATACAAATTCCTACTCAAGACCCAATAGGCCTTCCACGCTACATTTGCTTTGTTCCATGGCAAAACTGTCCCTGGCTCCCAAATTACAGTTTGTGCAAAAAGCTGTTTCCCAAGCTTTTTGCACAGATGCTTTCCACTCAAGGCTCAGTGCACCCAGATCTGAATCAAGGTCATGTTCCAGCATCCTCTACCTCGTGGGCTCAGAAGACCCATCCCGTTTTACCATTGTAACAAGGGCTGGAAGTCCTGGATCCATCTACTTCAACCCTCTGAGCTATTTATTTCAAAAGTCCCAAGACCTGTCTTCCAAGTGAGCTGGTCCAAGTCTCCCCAAAAGATTCAGATGGCTTAGAATTTTAGAAAAAAGAAAGGGGCTCAGTCCTGACTCTCTCCAAAGGCCTTGGGGCTCCCATGTCAATGTCCCCCCTCTTCCTTTGTGCCTACTGAACCATAGTTTCTTCAGTGAGATGCCACAGCACACGCTCTAAATGTTCTCCACAGACATGAAAGCCTTTTGCCAGTGGTTTCTTCCAGCGTTTCCCTCTGAGACTCTATCCACACCTGGTTCACCATTTTAACTGTCTGCTTGGCTGGCCAACTTGGCTGAACAACCACAGTGAGGATGTGGGTGTTTTTCATTGAATAAACTGCTTGTACTGTTTTTACTGGCTTGACTAGTCAAGCAGATGAAAAGAAGTTACATGTGCTTTTAACAAAATTAAACCATTTTTGGCACTTTGATCGATGGTTTGATGAAATCTAACTGATATTTACTTGAGTTTGATACAAGTTAAAGCTTATAATTTCTTTCACCTCTGGGCCTCCTCTCCGTTCTATGCATAACCCACGGGTCTAGTCAACCCAGTACTGATTCCCAGTTTGTCAGTTTTCTCATCTGTTATTTGGCCATGAAACCTGATGCTTCCCACTCATAGCTTAAGATCAAGGCCTTTGAATATAGTGGGACCCAAGGGGTCTTTATCCTGGGTTGTACCCTTCCCCGCTCTCCTGGCTGCTACAAAATCTTGGGGAAATTACTTCATCTTCTTTGTACATTAATAGAACTTGCTTAATAGAGCTATTATAAGGAATAAATTCGCTAATCCATGAAATATCATAGTAAAGTATCCTATATAATAAAAAGGTAATATGCGAATTGATTGATCAGCAGAACGACCAGTCGCTATGACACACACTGACCACCAGGGGGAAGACACTCAATGCAGGAGCTGCCCCCTGGTGGTCAGTGTGCTCCCACAGGGGGAGCGCTGCTCAGCCATAAGCCAGGCCCCCAGCTGGCAAGCACAGTGGAGGTGGCAGGAGCCTCTCCCGCCTCCGTGGCAGCGTTAAGGATGTCTGACTGCCAGAGTAGGCCTGCTCCCCACAGGGATATCCACCGAAGGCTCCCAGACTGTGAAAGGGCACAGGCCAGGCTGAGGGACCCTCTCCCTGAGTGCATGAATGTCATGCACTGGGCCTCTAGTAAGTGCTAATTACAGCTAATAATCATAGAGCATTTTCTATGAAAAAGCCCTGTGCTAAGGTTATCCCACTCAACTGTATTACTGGTTCAAGTTATTTTAAATTCTACAAACATTTAATCATTACTCTATAATGATCATTACTCTATTTTGTGAGTATAAAGATTACTAAGATAACATCCCACAATCAGTTTATATTATAAAGGAAAGACTAAGACAGAGACACAGAAAAGCATGTTGAGTTCATGAGAGATTCAAGTGTTATGGATAAAACAAGGAGAGATTGTTTCTCTAGGGCATGGGTGTTACTGAGAGGCCTTCTTGAAGGAGGTGGCATTTAATGATCAGCTTGTTTAAACAGGCAGGAGTAAAAATAAGAAGAAATCAGCAATAATATGAACAGAGTGGCTCCTGCTTGCCAGACACTATGATAAGCAGGTGACTTACATTAGTTCACTCAATCAATCCCATGAATTTGATATTATTATATCCTTAATTTATTCACAAGGCTGAGAAAGGGTAAATAACTTTCCCAAGAACACATATCTTGGAAGGTTGTGTTGGATTTGAATCTAGAGCCTGTGTTCCTGACCACTATGGATACACTCTTTCAGGCACTTGGGAAGGGGTGACTGCCACTGGCAGGACAATTAATACACACCCAAGAGGGGGCTGCTCCTGTGGCTGCAGGAGTAGGGGCGGGGAGGGCAGTGGTGGGTCCCTTGCTGAGAGTGATGGTCTTTAGGAACACTGCAAGCAGACGAAGTCACACGGTCAGAGGAAGACTCATTTGGGAAGGGACTTCACTAAGGCTGAACCAACAAGACTTGGTGACTGGTTGGGTTCAGGGAGGGGAAGATGAGGCAGGTGTTGAAATAATCCCCAGATTCTCACTGGACCATAATGTGGGAAAAGCATGGGGATAGTTCATAAGTGTCAATAGGATATGAAATTTTCACTTACGCTCTTCTCAAGCGCATAAGTGTGGTGGTTCACTACCCATTTCTCTACCTAAATAACATTAAGATCCTTCACAAACTTTCCCTATGGGACAGGGGAAGAGGGAAGCTTCCCAGTGTCCTTTATGGAAGTCCGTGTCCATGCAGTTTCCCTAGTCATGCCATAATGAACATTATGGTGACTGCACCCTTGCCAGGAAGGGGGATCGAGGTAAAATAGAACTAGGGGCAAGACCTGAAACCGATCCTCTTCACCTCAAATTTACATCACTTTGGGCCAAGTCACTAATTTCTATGCACCAAATTACCTCATTGAGTCTTCCTAACCACTGCAAGAAGCAAGTATGGTTGATCCCATTCTACAGACTCAGTAAACTGAGGGTCAGATAAACTAAGTAAACATGGTAGAGCTGGGGTTTTAACTGAGATCTGTCAAGTTCTAACATTGGGGGTTATCAGTCCATGGAAATGAAAAAGAAAACATGTATTCCTTTGTTAGTAAAAATCTCTACTTTAACTGTTCTCAAGTATTTATGTGCACCTTTTTGGGTGCCCTTCAAGTTCTTCCTAGCCTTTTAACAAGAAAGTTTCCAGAGCAATTTTCACAAACATCTTAGGTTTTGCTGAAAGCGGCTCTTGCATAATTTCAACCCCTGGCCAAACTCTCTTAACGATGTTATTTCACACCATATGCATTGAAGTTGGCCTGAGTCAGCCATTTTTCTCACTTTGGATTTTTTTTTTCTTCCCCCGTCCCTTTCTTCCCCAGTCAATATTCATTTTAAATGCAGGAAGTCAGCCTCCTTTTTAGCTGACAAGGCTGGTTGTTCACACACTTTTCGGGTGCATAACTGACAAGTGTCCACTTAGGTGTGGGGCTGACTCTAAACTACTCTTCAGAAATGGTCAAGGGAGAGGAGGCAGGGGAAGCCAGCAATTTGCTGAGCAGAGGATGTGGTGATCATTAGAGCCAAAGTGATCCCTAAATGCTGCTCTGAAAAAGCCTTTTGATTAAGAGAGAGAACACTGACAGCCTCCGAGCATCCCCACGGCGGTCCCTGTGGCCTCTGTCCTGGCTCCTTCCTGGAGTGAAAAGAATGCGCCCATCCAGGGCAGCCCCTCTCCCAGAGACAACATCTCCTTCAGCCCTGATCTGACTCTCCTTTTCCCTCCGAAACTCAGCAACTCTCTCTTTCTCAGGAAAAATGCCTGCCCGGTGATCTCTGGGTCTTGGCTACACAGTTGAACCACCCAGGAGCGTTAGAAAATGCCAGCACCTTGACCTCCTTGGGACCAGTTAGTGTCTGCCCAGTGGGCCTGGGCGTGCATTCTCAGGCAGTGTGTGGTCGGGGACTTTGCAGAACTCCATAGAATTGGGGTCTGGCTGATGATTTGTTCATGGTTGCACTTCCTTCTTAAAGAGGAAGACCACAGAGGCAAAGCAGCTTTCTCATCATAGAGTAGCGCCATTCTGGTCACAGCTTTGAGCCTTGCTTTCGAGAAGAGCTCTGTTGCATTGGTATGTTTGGAGTCATATCCCCTGACCTACATACATGTGGCCTCAGGCGAATCAGTTTTGCTCCGTGAGTCTCAAGGCTTTATTTGTGAACTGGGGTGACAATCCTCTACCTTCCGCATTTATAACATTTAGACTGGAGCCTGGCACATGCTATTGTGAGAACCAGTCTTATTATTTATCATTAAATAAAATAAATGAGAACCAGTCTTATTATTTATCATTATGAATCATTATCCTGCGCCAATTTCTACAGTGTTTATTTAAACATGAAATAGAGGAGTTGCACTTGGCGATATTAAAGGTGCCTTTAAGTTGTAATATTCATGGATTTCAAATGAACCTATTTGGACGGTTTGCAGATGAAAATAAAAATGGACTCATCACCCTAGCCAGTTTGGCTCAGTGGAAAGAACGTTAGCCTGCAGAGTGAAGGGTCCCGGGTTTGATTCTGGTTAAGGGCACATGCCCAGGTTGCAGGTTTGATCCCTAGTAGAAGACATGCAGGAGGCAGCTGATCAATGATTCTCTCTCATCATTGATGTTTCTATCTCTCTCCCTCTCCCTTCCTCTCTGAAATCAATAAAAATATCTTTTAAAAACTGGACTCACCATTGTACGCTGCTTTACCAGTCCCTGTTCTAATTCTCTAATTATCCTTTGTAACTGAAAGCTGGATTAACAGCTCTGTTAGTACTAGTTCAGTTAGTTTCTCTACATTTCAGAAGCAGCTACAATGTAGAGGAAAACTCTGTACATAAAACTAGGAGGTAGGAGTTAAATTGGGAATGAGAGTTGGCACCACTAAGTTAGGTTGGAGTTGTCCTGGAGCTGGGTTTACCTTTACCTGGCCAGGCACTCTTGAATGGTCCCTGTTAGGACCACCATGGTAGATGGAGGGCTGGGTAGGGTTTGACCTTGGACAGTGGAGATGAGCAGAGTGTGACAGAGCAGAATGGAAGGGAACCACCTTGAGGGGACCTTGGCAATCCCACACTAGCAGGTGGGAAATGGCCAACATGGCTTCACGGTTCTCTCTAAAGTGTGGCTGGCAGTTCAGCTGCAGGATCAACCTCAAATTTCTCACCTGTCACATGAGGATAATAATTTGCAGCTCCTGGAATTACTGAGCAATGTTAATGGAACCATATATTTGGAAAAGCTTGGTAAGCATGAAAAGTGCTATGCAGATGTAATTTTGAATATTATTTGTGAATGTCTAGGATGAAAACAGAGAGCAGTGAATGGTGATGGGCTCATCATCCTATCTAATAAAGGAGTATCATGCAAATTGACCATACCTCTGCTATACTCACAAGCTACGCCCACCAGCCAGCCAACCAGCCAATCAGAGAGAGTATGCAAATTAACCCAACCAAGATGGACAGCCACAGAGAGAGCAGGAGGGAGGCTTGGGAGGCCCCTGGTGATGGAGGAAGTCAAGCTTTCCACACACCCCAGCCAGCCCACAAAGTTTCAATGGCTGCCACCATGGAGCGAGCAGGAGGCTTGGCTCTGTTCCAGGCTACAAAGTTTCAATTTTAGAAGATAAATAAATCCCAGATACCAGGGCCTCCACTTGGGTCACTGGGGGGAGGATGGGAAAGGGGGCGTGGCTGGCCTGCCAACTACCACAGGTCCCTTGCCCAGGCTACTCCATGCCTCAAGGTAACAGCCACCTTGATCCAGGACACCCTTCAGGGCAAACCAGTTGCCCCCACCCTGTGGAGCAGACCTCTAGCTTATCTAATAAAAGAGTAATATGCAGATTGACCACTCCAACACACAAGATGAAGGTCCCCATGTGGTCAAAAGATCCTGCCCCATGTGGACACAAGATGGACAGCAGGGGAGGGCAGTTGTCAGGGACCAGGCCTCCAAGGGAGGGCAGCTGGGGGTGATTAAGCCTGCAGGGGGAAAGGTTAAGGGTGACCAGGCCAGCAGAGGAGGGAAGTTAGGAGTCATCAGGCCCACAAGGTAGGGCAGTTTAGAGTCCACATATAAAGCTGTCAGGGGAGCAGTTAGGCATCAATCAGGCTGGAAAGGGAGTAGTTAGGGGGTGATCAGGTTGGCAGGCAGAAGTAGTTAGGGGCAATCAGGAAGGTAAGCAGGTGAGCAGTTGGGAGCCAGCAGTCCTGGATTGTGAGAGGGATGGCCGACTGCCCATTTAGGCCCGATCCTACCAAGATAGGGCCTAAATGGGCAGTTGGATATCCCTCAAGGGTCCCCAGATTAGAGAAGAAGCAGGCTGAGCTGAAGAACACCACCCCCTGCACAAATTTTGTGCACCAGGCCTCTAGTCTTTACATAAGAACATATACTCCTCCTGTCTCCAAAGGTCAATGTGTGATGTGACCCAACACACAAGTGTGGCAGAGGTGAGTCTTGCTCTCTGCTGTGTTTAGGAAGCATTCCTCTTAAAATCTTGGGGCCATTGGGGTAAAACCTGAACTAACTCACTCAAACCAAAGATTTATGGGGTCTAGATTCAGTGTAGCTGTAAACCAATGGCAAACTTGATTGTCTCATGTAAGAGCCTCTGTTAATTAACATTTTAAAATTTAATGTATCAATAATTTAGAAGCCCAGTTTTCCGGGATTGTGGCTGTTTTTTCTTCCTCTTATGAAGAATAATTTTGCAAGAGTAAAATCACTGAGTAGGGCATTCCTGCAAAGTTCATTAGGAAGGTGGTTCAAGGTTAGTCTGTCTCAGGATGTCCGTTCTTTTGTTACAAAGGCAGGTTCCTGGTTTTATTTCAATACCAGTCTTAGGAGATTCCGGGAGATGAATCTGATCTCAAAATCTGAGACACATGACTTGAAATTGGGATGATCTTGGAAAACAGAGGCAGAATGCAAATAAGGGTTTTTGCTGTTCGATTGTTGCCTAGGTTAATGCATTTAGATTGTACCTAATGAACCAATGCAGTCACTTACATGGAGAAATGTCAATAAGCTTGTTGCTTCATCTAGAGCAGAGGTCAGCTAAGTCCAGCCCATCAGCCAAACCCAGCCCTCTGCCTGTCTTTACAAATAAAAGTGATGTTGGAACAGAGCTATGCCCACTCATTTACTTGTTGTCTGGACTATTTTTGCAGAATAACAAAGTTGAGTAATTGTGACACCAACTGGGTAACTCTCAAACTCTAAAATACTTACTCTCTAACCTGTGAAGAG
This sequence comes from Lasiurus borealis, assembly GCA_004026805.1. Lineage (NCBI taxonomy): Eukaryota > Metazoa > Chordata > Mammalia > Chiroptera > Vespertilionidae > Lasiurus > Lasiurus borealis. The sequence goes on along the minus strand of PVJN01032485.1, from coordinate 9,883 downwards.
AAAGTTTGCCAACTCGAGACCTGAGATAATTTTAGCTGTTTCAGAAGCGAACAGTTTTATTTTGAAAGTTATATGCTTATTTTATATCTACTAGGAAAAGATAAAACTGCCAAATCTGTATTTTTTGCAGACTTTTTTGTTGCTGTTAAGGACAAACAAAAGAAGACATATAAGAGAAACTCTCAATTTATGGAAAAAATACCAGATAAATAATACAATGAGAAAATATGATAGTAGTATGCAAAAGTCTAATATTTAAGAAACACAAACACACTAAACATCAAAAAAGGTTGATTTTTATATTTCTCTGGTCCTAAGAAAACTTACCCTAAGAGTGGTTTTAAATTAATATACTTTTAACAGATTCTCTATTAGTCTTAAAATAGTTTGGGGCAGATACCTAACAGGTAAAGTGACTTTGCACTCAGACACATGAAAATGAGACATAGATGAATCTTTCATTTGCAACCTGTTTATGAACTTATTGGCATGGGAAATTGTAACTTATTGGCATGGGAAATTGTTTATGATATATATCTAAGAAGAAACCACTATGGAATGGTATTCACAGTATCCTACTTTTTAAAAATTATAAAAGTGAATAAACATGAATAATGTTTAAAAGAGTTGGAAGAAATCTAAGTAGTGTGATTAACTTGGGTGATGAAATTTGGGGGGCAGTTTACCTTCTTTGTGTTAACATGTTAATATGTTTACGGTACAAAGTGGGAATAGAAAGAGCTACTGGGACAAAACCTTAATTCTAATCTTTGCTCAGCAAAAAATAGTCTCCCTGGAAAACTCTGTAAGGCCTGAAATCACAGTCCTTTGTTATATGACCGTGGACACAAAAACTCACACTGAGCTGGCCTTATCACCTGTGGTCAAGTTTATGGGCATAAAGAAAAACCACATAAAGCCCCATAATGCACCACCTTCAGCTTACTCTGGGTGGGTGGTTCTCTAAGTACATACCATGGAATATATGTAGGCCTGGATTTTTTTTTTAGTAGTTTGGTGGCCAAATAACCTTAGGAAAGAAAACTGATTTGAACAGACTTGAACTTTCTTAAATTCACTGCAGGATTTGTCAAGATCTGCACAGAGAGGGAAGATGCACCTTTGCCCATGGACCACAGAGCTCTCTTCTCCTAGGATGCTGGGAAATGCCACTGCTAAGGATCTAGAGCAGTGGTTCTCAACCTTCCTAAGGCCACAACCCTTGCATACAGTTCCTCATGTGGTGGTGACCCCCAACCATGAAATTTTGCTACTGTTATGCATCGTGATGCAAATATCTGCATTTTCCGATGGTCTTAGGCGACCCCTGTGAAACGGTCATTTGACCTCCAAAAGGGTCGCGACCCACAGGTTGAGAACCCCTGATCTAGAGGAAAGCAAACACAATCAGATGGGTATCAATGTGATTTAGAATCTACACTTCATTTCATTTTGACATTTGTAGGGGGGGGGATTCTTTCCCTTTGGGGTGTATCATCAACCTAGTGGGAAATACTTTTTGAGATAGTAGGTGGCACAACTTCCAAACATAAGAAGATTTGTGTGCAGAGATTACTTGGGAATTTTGAAAAACAGTCTGTGCTAAAACTTTTCAGAGGCTAATTAAAAGCAAATAGCCAAAACTTTAAAAAATGTGCTTTATCTTTTAGCAAGCAATTCTACTTTTACAAATTTATCCTTTGGAAAAATTGGAGACATATGCACCAGGGAATCCACGTAGAGTGATTTATAATACTGAAAAAGTGGAAACAATTTAAATGTCTGATAATAGAGGATTGTTGGAAGGGTTTAAACATATTAGAATACTAAGTAGGCAATAAAAATCATATTACAAAAGAGAACTTATTGACATAGGAAATTGTTCATGATATATATCTAAGAGGAAATCGCTATTAAATGGTATTCACGGTATCCTACTTTTTAAAAATTATATAAGTGAATATACATGAATAATGTTTCAAAGACTTGTGAGAAGTGTAAGTAGTGAAACTACTTTGGGTGATGAAATTTTGTGGGAAGTTTACCTTCTTTGTGTTAATATGTTTACAAACTTTCTTGCATTGAGCTTATATTATATAATTGGGGGAGGAGGTTAGACTCAATTACAGTAGATTTCTTCTTATATCACTTTTTCCAGAAAAACCTATGACATGACACACTGTGCAAATGCACTAAGCTCTGTATTAGTGGGACCAAAAGGGTTTTCTCTCAGGTAAAGTACATAGAAGATGATTCCAGAATCCTGGAGGCTTCATAACTAAAAATCACTCTTCTTGTGTTGTTCTGTTCAGAAACATGTGAACATGAGGAATAGTTGGGCCAGGATCTCAGGAAATGAGCTCTGGTTGCTAATCCAGGTGGCCATTTCCCTGCAGCACATCAACTTGTCCTGTTCCACCTTCACACAGCCCAGATCTCCATGGCTTTGTCACTTCCTTCTCCATCCCCATCCCTCCCAATCCACCAGGCCCAGAAGTCTAGTGTCTGAGTCAGAGTTGCTGGAAAAGAGATTTCCTTAGCTGGAGAGTGTTCCAGCCGGGACCAGGTTTGCATCACACTTGCTTCTGCATGAGGTACTTAGCTCTTTTATGAACTTTTTGAGCATGATTATACCAGCATGCACAAATCCCTGTTTACTGCATTTTTTACAGACTCCCCCAACGTCATAGATTATTTAATTTGTATCTCTGCTGTGTGCCACAACCTGACAGTGTGACCTTGGGTAAGAAGTCTCCTACTCTGGACCTCAATTCCCCTGTCTATCAAATAAGATGCCTCAATTTACTCAACAAATGTTTATTGAGAAGCTGTTCTGAGGTCAAAGGTGCAAAAAACAGATATAGCCTTTGTCTTACTGGAGCATACAATTTTGTGGGATGGGCAATATATAAATATATTATTTCTTAAAGCAAATTCAAAGGAATGTGGAAAGTCTTATAGAGGAAAAAGTGTAGAGATTCTACTGGATCTACTAGAGGGGCATCTGGGCCAGACTCAGGCATTCAGGGGTGACTTCTCAGAGCTGGTGACACTTAAGAATTGACATCCTTAAGACATACTGAAATGTAAGAGTCAGCAAAAGAAATGTGGTAGAATAAAACACTAGCTTATTAAAGACCCAGCAACAAAATGATGCATGATTAATTAAAGAAATTAAAATAAATTCAAAATGCTAAGATATGGGAGAAGGAGATGGAGCAAGCCATATTCAAGACCTTAGACCAACACTGTCAAGACACATCATGTGGGCCACATGTGTACTTTCAAATCTCCTAGTTGCCACATTTCAAAAAGTAAAAGAGAAACAGCTGAAGTTCAAAGTAGTCATATATTTATACTAATATAAAATATTATTTCAACATGCAATCAATATAAAATTACTATTAAGATACTTTTCACCCTTTTTTCTACTCACTCTTTGGAATATGTTTACATTCATGGTTTATTTCAATTCGGATTCATCCCATCTCAACTGGTAAACTTCCCTATGTGCTGGTGGCTACCGTGTGCGACACCACAGGATTAGACTTCATCTGTAAATGCAAAGCCACCAAGGACTATAATGAGGAGTGGACTATGGTGATCACCCAGGCTATTCCATGGATAATGGGTCTGATGGGGAAACCAGAAAGGAGGCTATTGTAGAATCTACAGGAAACATCAGAGAAAAAATAAAAGAATAAATAGATAAAAGGTCAAGAGATATTCAGAAACAAAAGTAACTACTTTGAAGTGCACATGAGCCCCTGGAGCAGCCAGTCCCTCTGCACAAGGCAGCCCGGTGCATTTCTTTTTTCCTCTCTGCCCTCCTCAAGCTGACAGTCCCAGAGCCATGCGAAGACTCACAAAGGCCACACGGTATCTTGGGAGCCACGCAGAGAATTGTTTGAGTACATGGTCTGAGGTGCTGTTTTGACCTTTTCCCCTCTGTACAGAGGGAAATAGAAGAATCACCCGGAAAGTCTGAGAGTGGTTGTCACTTTTCTTTTCTCTCCATCGCTAACACATTGAATCTACACAGAGAGGAAGGAAAAGGGAGGCAGATGGAGAAAACCGCCTGAAGAGACATCCCTGGGCCCCATATTTCTTTTGCCACCAGTGACTTCCAAATCAAATGAGCCCAATCTGCAGATCACAATGAGATTTTTCTTATTGACTTCCCTGAAAGCGTGGCCGGCTCTGCAAATCAAGTCACGGGGACCCTGCATCATCATCAACCATCACCGATTGCAGGGATGTTGGAACTGGGCCGATGTTGGCAAATATGTCACTGATGCATGAGGCCAGGGAAAATCCAGTGCTTATTGGCCTGGCAGTGCTGACCTGGTTTGTCCATAAATGAAGAGTAAATGCGATTTGCAAAACACACAGAACTGATAAGGGATACAACAGGGCGGGGCTGGAGTCACTTTCCCAGGAGCAGGCATGCTGGGAGAGGAGACAAAGCAGATGTCAGACTCGAAATCAGACAGACGGTGTTTCTTAACAGCTACTCTGTGCCCCATCTTTGTCAGAATAACCTGAGAGGTTAGTTAAAAATACAGATACTTGGGTCTAACTCTAGGCCTGCTGAAACCGTGTGTAAAGAATGGGGTCTGAGGAACCCCCATGTTGAACAAGACTCGGATGATGCCTGTGCAAGTTAAGGTTTAAAAATTCCTTTAGGGAGGAAAGAAAGACAAGAGGATTTCCATTTGTTTGCCGAAAAAAGCACTGAACTTGGAATTAGTCTGGCCCTGCGTCTAAACTGCTGCCGGACTGGTGGAATGACCACATGGTGAGGGGAAAGAAATCCGGGTGTGAGATCAGAAAGGACTCAGGCCTGCCTCCTCCACATAAGAGCTGAGATGATGGGCAACAGCTAAATTGAGCCTTGCTGCCACTAGCAGCAAATGGGAGCCGGTGACTTTGAAAAGTCAAGTTCTGACATTCTAGCTTTGACATTTTATTTTTTTAAGTCACCTAATCTCAGTTTCTTTATCTATAAAATGGGCAAGTTACCTTTCATTTGAGCTTTGTTCTTTTGGGGTCCAGTGCAACAATGCACATATGAATATTTTGAAAACAAAACAATTTAAAAGGCTAACACAAATATAAAGTAGCAATCTCTATATATATACAGGTACCTCGAGATACACGTGCCCTAACATACGAGATTTTTGAGATAAGAGCCATCGAGCAAGCAATTTTTGCTTTGAAATACGAGCAACAGTTGAGATAGGAGTAATCGCTCGGATCAGCCAGCTGCACAAGACCCACCAGTTTACCACGACTCAAGCGTCTCATAGTTTCCCATGCCTCAAGGTTACGGAACGAATTAAACTCGTATCTCCAGGTACCACTGTATAAAAGCCTAAGCAACAGGTTGACCGACCATTAGCTATAATGCACACTGACCACCAGGGGACAGATGCTCTGACTGGTAGGTTAGTTTCCTTCTGGAGTCCGGCCAATCGAGACTGGGGGAGAGGCCAGACATGCCCTGGAGCCCTCCCACGGTCTCTCCCCAGTTCCCAATCATGCACAGGTGTAAGGGACCCCACCAGTGCACAGATCCATGCACTGGGCCTCTAGTTAACTCATAATAGAGTTCTCTACGTAGGCCATCATTTGTCATAAGACTTTCTATACTGATAAAGTCCCCTTCAAAGCACAGTACTTTATTTTTCTTAATAAAGTATAATAGGATATTTTTAGCTTGTTATTATAGATCACACTAATGTGAAATGAGCCAAATTAACTTTTGCTGGCCCTCTCTTTAACCCCACTAGCCCTTCAGAGGACAAAGAGATTCAGTCTGTGATATTCCAGGTTTTCTGTCCACATACAGAAAACAAAAAGCCCTCACTGATGGCTGTGCTTCTACTTGGCATTCAAGTCTATCAGAAATCTGGCCACTGCCTCCTTCCCATTAGCCAACACCAGCAAAATCTGATTATCTGATGACAAGACTTACTTTTTTCTGCTTCATAACTTTGTACTTATTTCACCCCATATATTTGGTCAGAGTCTTCTCTCTTACCAAATACCCTCCTATCAGACTCCTATCTACCTATAAAAATATCATGAATGTATACAAATATTTAACTTCAAGGATGTTGAGTTTGATGCAATATATAACACACAAACACAAACATAGCTCATGACCTAACTAGCCATCAATAAAGGATTGCTTACATAAGTATAGTCACACAACAGAATACTATACACCAGTTTGTATGTTGTTGTAAAAGAATGTTCAACAGCATGAAAAAATGGTCATGATGTTTTGTTACCTGAAAGAGTAAGTCCCATTTAAGAATCATGTATAGCTATAATATAGAACAAAGATAAGGAAAGGTACACACTATGTTGGGTAGACTCTAATTTTTTGTCACATCAGAGAGATTTTTTGTAAAGCGACTCAGAGGAGAAGGAAAAGCAGGAAGAGTCTAAGGAGTCACACACAGCCAGAACTCAGAGAGACCTGGACCCCTTTCTCACCACTCAAAAATGTCTATGATGGGTGAGGGAGTCAGATCCTCCAATCATACACATTCACATAATGTAGGCTCTCTCAGACGCAGCTGCTCCCTCAGTTCCTTTCTACTGTCCCCTGTGTGTCTCAAATCTAAACATAATGAGAGTATCTGAGTCCATCATTTAGTCATCACCCAACAGGAAGCCTCTACACTGGGCAGAGCCATCAGGCCTGACATTTCATTGCCTGTGGTCTGCTCAGCCTGCAGACAGGTGCCTTTGGCCTTGGTCCAATTACTCACATGCAGGGTAGTGTGATCACATGACACATATCTGGAACTGTTGTGGCTGCCCCTCTCCGAAGTTCTACTCAAAGCTCACATTTTCTCTTCAGTCTATTCATCAAACAAATCAGAGCTTATACCTGAATGGTGGGTGAGAAAGAAATGAGCTAGGATTAGATTTGGCTCCATATAGCAAAACACCCAAATTAAAATGATTTAAATGCCTGAGGGCTTATTCTGAAAAGAAGTTTGGTGGTGGGCAACCCAGGGATGGCATGGCAACTCACAAATTCATCAGGAGTCCAGGAACATTCTAACCATCTCCTCCTTGTTCTAGAGTGCAGTACAGAGATCATTATTTCTGTTAATAGTCTTTCTTCTCCCATTTCAAGTAGACAACTGGACCATAATTTCCCCCTCCTTTGAATTTTAGTGTAGCATGTAACTTGGCTTGACAAGTGAATTGCGGGGGGAAGTAACTTGCGTCACTTCTGAGCAGAAACTTTTTAAGAGCCAGTGCACACTTCATTACGTGTGTCTTTCCACACACTATTTGATTCTAAAAACACACATTAAGAGGAAGCCTTGGTCAGCTCAGGTAATGAAGTGACTCTAGTTAGTACATGTTCTTTGCTGAACTCTATTGAACATTTAGGTGATGAAGAATTAGAAAGCCAATGAGATTGAAGATTGTTGTTATTGGAGCAAAACATAGTCTATCCTGACTCATAAATATGGGCATCCTCAAAGTCACTTCCTGGTCTATATTGGCTTCTGGAGATTTAAGCATCATTTTTATCACTGCAAAAGAATATTTAATAGCATGAAAAATGGTCATCATGTATTGTTACCTGAAAGAGTAAGTCCCATTTAAGAATCATGTATAGATATAATACAGAACAAAGATAAGGGAAGGTGCACACTATGTTGGATAGACACTAATTTTTTGTCACATCATAGAGTCCAAAAAGAAAATACAGTAAATGGGGAAGGAAAAAAAAATGGGGAAGGGCAAAACCTCCCAATAAATTCATTCTATTAAGGAGCTCCACAGACATTCAAGAGAGGAAATGATGCAACTCATGTGGAAATGTGTGGACTGGGTGAATTTAGGTCTGATCTGGCTTAGGAAGCACATGAATGGGTTATACTGGTGGCTGCATGGCATGGAGGCTAGCCCATAAATGTCCTCCAGAGCATCCTCCACACTACCTGGAACTCCTGGTCACCTCATATGTGAATATTCTTTATAACTAAATGCATGGTGACTGTCAGTGATGAAAGACCCTGAAATGTCCTTAAATAAATATTCATACAAAATTCCAACATACAGCCCTAGCCGGTTTGGCTCAGTGGATAGAGCATTGGCCTGTGGACCAAAGGGCCCCAGGCTCAATTCCAGTCAAGGGCATGTACCTTGATTGCACGTACCTATTTGGGGCATGTGCAGGAGGCAACCAATTGATGTGTTTCTCTAACATTGATGTTTCTCTCTGTCTTTTCTTCTGTTCTACTTCTCCTAAAAATCAATGGATCAATGGAAAAATATCCTCAAAAAAGGATTAATAACAAAAAAAAACACGATGAAATAAAGGAAGGAAAGAAGGAAGGAAGGAAGGAAGGAAGGAAGGAAGGAAGGAAGGAAGGAAGGAAGGAAGGAAAATATTCCAATATACAACAAAGAGTGCTGTGGGAAGAAGCTGATGTACAACTTTACCCTCTGGGCAAAAATAATTTAAAGCAGCAGTCTGCCAACCCGTGGTCTGTGAGGTCCGAAAGGTTGGAGACTGCTGTTTTAAAAAATAAATAAGAGGGAGTTGATTTAAAAACAAACAAACAAAAAACTCCTGAATAGCAGGAGAGGGGAAAAGATCCTTTTCTGGAAGGACAATCCAAAGTAACAAGTCTAAGAGTTACCACTTGGTACATGTGCTAGGTACCAGGCATTATGCAAAGCACTTCGCATGCACTGCCTCATTTTATCCCCACAATGTCCCCATGTGACAGACATTATTTTAACGCTTATTTCTAAAATGTAAAAACAAAAGAGCTCAGGGATTCTAGAACATCAATTACCCTAACGGCCATTTAATGGTCTCCCTGCAGGCATGCCCTGGCATGCCCTGTGTTAGGTGGTTTTGTGGCTCCTCTCCTCAAAGGATGGAGTCTATTTCCCCATCCTTTCAATCTAGGCTGGTTTGTGACTTTCTTTGGCCGAAATGATTTCAAAGAAGTGACGATGTGCCGGTTCTGAGCCCACACCTTGCATGACTCTATTGTGTCTCTCTTAAAACTGAGCTACCGCCTTTGGAAAACCAGGGCAAGCCTGCTGTATGTTGAGAGGCACGTGGAGCAGAGCCGAGTCATTCTAGATGACTAGCCAACCCACCAGCTGACTGCAGATGCATAAGCAAGCCCATCCCTGATCAACGGAACCACCCAATCTCTGAACTCATGAGTAAAAATAGGAATTTATTATTGCATGCCACTGAAGTTCGGTAGCTGCTTGTTAAGCAACATTACTGTGGCACTGAATAGCTGGGAGGGGGATACATAAGCAGCTTCTTCAAAGGCACCCACAGGTAAATGGCAGATCCAGGATCTGAACCCAGTATGTCTATCTTCAGAGCCTGACACGCAGAGGGGAGTCTTGAGAAAGAACAAATCACTTAGCAGTTATCTGAAGTTTCTTAGGATCTCCAGTCTCCAAGTCAGAGGTCCTGTGTTTAAGAGTGGGGTGTCGTTAACTGGTCCAGGCTTCTGGGCCTTGCTTTCCTTATCTTTCAAATGGGCAGAACAAAATTCCGACCAGGTCCAATGAGACACCTCTGTGGAAGCACTCCACACACGGCTATGCAGACATCGACCTCACATTCTCCACCTCAGAAAAGAGCTCAACAACCCGGGGCTGCTCTGCCTACAAGGGCCTTTGCTAGGAAATCCTCCCCACTTCTCCACGCATGGACAGATTACGGTGTGCATGCACCTGGAAAGGACAGTTTAGTGGATGGTTTGTCTTCATAGCTTTTCCCCTCCCATAGCAGGAAAGTTTGAGCTGAGTTGTAAATGAGAAAAAAAGAGAAGAAGAAAACAACAACAACCTAAGCTGCTATTAAACT